>CM053787.1:666406494-666641494 GCA_028749045.1 Cupressus sempervirens
TTTCATGGAAAAAAAAAATTGTTTCTAAACTTAGTGAAATTCTAGGTTAATTCTTTGGATCCCTTGGCGGGGCATTACAGAATTTTAAGATGTCCTGTTTTGAAAAATCAAGAAATTTCATAGTGCATATTATGTTAAACCTATGGGAATATTTGTACATTTATAGATCAATAGTTATCAATAGTTTACAAAGTTTAGTCTCTTTATGTTGGCTGAATTCTTTGTTGAGATTTGTGTCTAGTGCTACATGAATTCTTTGAATGTATGGTTTTCTCACATGTTATACAATGGTTTTATCCCACTTTAAATTTATGCCAAAAAAAAAAACTATAAAGGATCATGTTTCTTGTAGCTTTGATGGCTAAGGCATTTTACACACCACATTAATGTCTTGTATTCCCAAAATTTTTTTATTTGTAGATGCTCATGGAAGACAAATTTAATTAATATAACAAGTTCATTATCATTATGAATATTATACCATGGTTATAAAACTACTTTCTTTTACTTGGATCGTAAAATTTCATGTGGGAACCTATCTTATGAGTAATTCAAGTCTTCACGGAAAACATTTCCATAGAGTAACTAACATTCCTAAAGAGTTAACTATTTCATTATTTTCAAGATTGGGAAAATAATATGAGGCATCATCAAAGACCAAAGCATATTATCCTTCTTATTTATTTATTTCACTTTATTTCACTTGTACTATTTTTTATCTACTAGTCCATTTTATTATCTATTACAAATTATCTCACCTATTGATCTATTGTGAGATATTTTTCATTTTGTACTTATTGTCCATGCCCTTACCAGATGAGACTCCAAGGCAACATGCTAGTTTTCTATACCCACACCATAGTCATAGACTCGTGATGTTTTCTTAGACAACAAGCTCACAAAGCTCAATATTTTTTACACATAGTTACCTCTTTTGTTAGTAATAGTCCAAACATTTGTAGTTATTCATTTTATTTATTTATAATCATCTACATTCTTTTAATAGTGGAGAACCTTTTCCTTTTTATTTCCTAAAGATCTATGATATCTTTTCTTTAAAGGTGTATTGATAGATGTTACTTGTCAACTTGACATCATTACAACGGAAGTCCTCTAAATTAATGGCTTAAATAAAGGAACATACAACATGTTTTTAGAAACCATACATTTTGGGTTAACTAGCCTAATGATCTAGGTAAGACCAAAAGTAGTATTCTCAAAATTTATGGTTAAACCAAAGTTAGCTATAAATTTATTCTAGGAGTTCAAGAGTTGAAAATCAACAAAGCTATATTTTCATTCCACATTATGAATTCAAACATCTAGAAGCAGGTTAATAAGGCTTGAAAAATAGTGTAAATCACCTAAGTCCTTACTATCAAATTATATCATTTCACTACGAAATTGCTGATTTAGATTACAAAAATTTTAAATGGTTGGATTAGCTTAAAAGTGTTGATTTTTTATAAGTGTGTCTTAGGGACACCTAGATACAAAATGCATGAAAGCATTCTTGATGCTTAGTGAGAAGAAGGAGTTGTCCCCTACTATTTACCCAACCAATAGGACCTAACATTACTAACAAAATGGTTCCATGACAAATGGATTGAAAGTTGCTTCATTTAGTAATGTTTCACTATGCAAGAATGCAAGATTTTGTGTCAACTAAAATGTGTTTGCCAAAACCAAACCATATAGACCATCAAAAAAATGAGCTACATGCACTTAGACCTTGGGAACACCTTACTTAAATACTTCAAAAAACTTTGATAACTTGTTAGATACAATTGTTCAATTGTGTGTTGTCTTTGCTGTTACACAAATGTCATATCACTTATCAGATAGAGTCTATCGAGCTCAATTGGTCAACAAAGAAAACTCCAAAGTCTATAGAGCATTCCTAAAAGTTACTCTATGGAAATAGTTTCTACCAAGCTCACACAAGTGTCAAAGGTTTCTCTGGTAGAATCCAGTTTCTATCAAGCTCACAAGGTCAGCAAAGGAAAGTCAATGTTTATCGAGTTCACTCAGTCTCCAAAGGATTTTGCAGAGTTTGCAGTGTTCACTGAGCTTCAGTTGGTTAACACTAGAAATCATTTCTAGAGCAGTGTCTACTGAGCAGGGTTGGCCAATGAAGGATTTCATTGTTTTGGGAAATAAAGTTTAATTATTTCATGTAATAATTGTAGTTGACTGATGTAATGATTATTGATAATTGTAACTTGTAAATGAGCCGACTTAAAAATTTGTATGGTATAAATAAAAGGTCAAGTTGTGAACTCTAAAATGTAATGAGCAAGTGTGCAAGTGTGTTGTCTATGTGAAGAGGAAAGTGTGAGTGAATTTTGAAGAAGGATCAGATATCCTTGAGGAGCCACAAAGTTGAATTTGATTAGAGAGGATCTAGTGAAGCAAAAAAAAGATCTATATCAGCAATTTAGTTGCATCTCATTTAGGTCAACTCATTGTTACTTTCTCAAAATTGTAGCTATGATTCCTAAATCTCTTAATGGAGTTGGTCTAACAACCATTTTGTAAATCCTCTAACAAGGTGATAGTTCTATTGAATTTTTCTAAAGTCCTCTAGCAAGGCCACTACTAGTAGGGTGATTAAATCCTTTAATAGGGTCACACCTAATAATGTGTTTTGTAACTTTTAATAGGGTTGGCTCCTAACAAGGCTCACTTTAGAAGAGTAAAAATTAGTAGCTAGTTACTTGGTGGTTTTTCCCATATTGGATTTCCATGTTAAATCTGGTGTCTCTTATGTTCATTCTTTATGCATGTATGTTAAATCTCTATGAATGCTTAAAGATTAGTAATAAGTTAACATACAATACATCTACTAAGTTATAGCATTTTTCTTTTTGGTTATTGAGTGACAGCAGCAACTAGTTTTATAAGACATCTTAAGGATTTATGGATTTGTTTTTGTGGTAACTGATTCACCTCCCCCTCCCCCCCCTCCTTGGTTACTACATCTATATTTCCAAAAATTGGTATTAGAGCTTTTGATTCTTGTAGGAAGGATTTCAAGGATCTAAGCTAAATATTAGGATGTCTTACAAGAGGGAAATTTCAAGGCTTAATAGGGACAACTTTTCAGCATGGCAAGGTTTCATGAGACTCCATTTGGTTTCCATTGGAGATACAAGATTGGAATATCTTGATGAAGCATATGTAAGTCCTTCTGGTACACTGTCTATTAATAATATTACTAAGAAGAAGACTCATAACACCATAATGATAGCTATTGCATCTACCCTAAGCTCTGATGAATTTGATGATATCAAAGACTACAAAACTACCTTTGAAATGTGGAACAAACTAAAGGAAATCTATGGAGGTGATGACAATGTGAGGAGAGAAAAAGTAGAAAGTCTAAGAGGAAAATTAGATTAGATGAAGATGAGAGAGGATGAAAACATTTTCAAATATGTTGAAAGAGTCAAAGCAAGCATCAGTGCAATCAAGGCTTCTAGAGGAGATATCAAATAGGAAATAGTTGTAAGTAAAGTTCTTAGAACATTGCTTCCCATTTATGCAATTAGAGTTTTTGCAATTGAAGAAAGAAGATGTGAGGCAAATCATAAGATAAATATAGAGGCCTTAGTAGGAAGATTGACTGCATTTGAGCTACATAACTATGATAACTATGTTTCAGCTCCCAAGAACATTGAATTAGCATTTGAAGCCAAGCTTTCACTCAAAGAAAAGGGTAAGAAGATAAAGGATTCTTAGTTAGAAAGTGAAGAAGAATCAAAATAGATTTTTGAAAATGATCTTGAGGTGGTTGAAGCTCTACTAGCAAGAAAATACTCTAGAGGTAAAGAAAAATATAAAAGTAAGGTTCCTCTATGTTTTTCATGTGAGAAAATTGGTCATATTGCTACTAGGTGCCCAAACAAGCAAAACAAGGATGCGAAGAAACATCACAAGTGCAATGGTAAGAAAGACTTCAAATTAGGTAAGAAAACATGTTTCATGGCTAAAGATTCTAAGGATTTTGACAATAATGAAGATGAAATTGTTTACATTGTTGTGAAAGATGAATCTGATAATGATGAGGAAGATAAGATAGCATTTATATCTTATGTGTGAAAAAATGATACATCGATCATAGATAGTGGTTGCTCTCATCATATAACTATTGAAAAAACTAAGTTTGAACATTTTGAAGACTATAATGGTGGTAGTGTGAGGTTTGGTCATAATGAACCTTGCTACATAAAAAGAAGAGGAAGAGTCTCACTAACCAAAAGAGCTTCTATGTGATAATGCCTATTGGATTGAAGGTCTAAAACACAATCTGTTGAGTGTGGCACAGCTACTCAATAATGGATTCAAGGTGGAATTCATGCATGGAAAGGCAAGACTACTGGATGACAAAGGAAAGCTGATTGGATCAGGAATACAGACCAAAGGTAACTTTTTCTATCTTGAGCTTGGTGAATGTTCATGTTTTATTGCTCAAGTTGAAGAAAATTGGTTATGGCATAGAAGGTTATGTCATGTGAATTTTGATAACCTAGTGAAAATAAGCAAGTTTAGAAAAGTAAGAGGCATTTCTAATATAAAGAAACCTGATGTTGGTCTATGCAAGAATTGTTAGATTGGTAAGATGGGAAAGACTAGCTTTAAAAGTAAGAACTATTAGTCTAAAGAACTTTTAGAAAATGTGCATACTGATTTGTGTGGACCTATTGAAATTGAGAGCTATACTAGAGAAAATTTCTTCATTCATTTTGTTGATGATTACTTTAGAATGATGACTGTCATGTATCTGAGAGAGAAATCAAAAGCATTTGAGAAGTTCAAATGGTATTTGGCCAGAGTAGAGAAAGAAACAGGGAAAAGATTGAAATGTTTGAGGTTAGATAGAGGTGATGAATTCATCTCCCATGAATTCAATAACTTTTGCATTAAAAGAGGAATCAAAAGATAGGTTTTAGCACTTGGCACTCTTGAGAAAAATGGAATAGCTGAAAGGATGAACAGATCTATCATGGACTATGTAAGAACTTTAATGATTGAAAAGAACATTGCTATCAAATACTGGAAGGAATCCATTAGCATTGCAGTTCATACCTTGAATCGAGTATAGTTGAAGAAGGACTCATTCAAAACTCCCCATGAGTTATGGTATGGCTATAAACCCAATGTAAGTTACCTAAAAGTATTTGAAAGAAAATGTTACATTTTTAAAGAATCTAGAAAAGGTAAATTTGATGTGAAGGGTGATGAAGATATATTTTTGGGATATTATTGCAAAAGTAAGGCATACATATGTTTGAATTTTTCTACTCACAAAGTCATAGAAAGTGCATATGTGAAAGTTGATGAGTTTGCAGAATGAACTAAAGAAGAAAGCAAAAAGGAACCAAAAGATTACAGGAGATTTTTTTTCATTGAACCTAATACAGTGCTAGATACATCTATAAATTAGAAGATTTCTACTCCAAAGTCTTTAGTAACTAAGTTACAAGAAGTTCAAACTGAGTTGCAAGAACCTAAGTCACATTCAGATGCTATCAAGCTAATGCCTACCAAGTCTGAAGGACCCAAGCAATAGTCAGATCAACCAAAGTGAGAAATTGAAACTCAAAATGAAGACAATGGAACTCAGTCAAAAGGCAAGGAACCTTTATTGGCTAAGTATGTCAGGAGACATCATGTACTAGATCAGATCATTGGAGACAAATCTGAAGGTACTATGAAAAGAAGTAAGCTAAAAGGTACTTGTTTACTTGCTGATTTTGAACCTAGAAATGTCAAAGATGCATTAGAAAATGAAAGCTGGATTGAAGCTATGAATGAAGAGATAAAGAAAATAAAGAAGAACAAAACATGGACTCTTGTACCTAGGCCTAAAGATGAAAATGTGATTGGAACTAAGTGGGTATTTAGAAATAAGTTGAATGAATATGGTAAGGTATCAAGGAACAAAGCTAGACTAGTATGTAAAGGCTACCCTCAAGAAGAAGGAATAGACTATGGAGAGGCTTTTGCTCCTGTTGCAAGATTGGAAGGTGTTAGGACCTTACTTGCATATGCTAAATACAAAGGATTTAAGGTATATCGGATGGATGTCAAATCAATATTTCTCAATGGTATTTTGGATGAAGAAGTCTACATTGAGCAACCTAAAGGTTTTGTTGATCTAGACAAGAAGGAAATGGTCTACAAAATGCACAAAGCATTGTATGATCTGAAACAAGCCCCTAGAGCATGGTATGAAAGATTACATAATTATCTTATTCAGATTGGTTTTTAGAGAACTAATGATAATAGTAGTTTGTATATCAAGGAAGGACCACATAACAAGATTGTTTTGGCAGAAATATTTGTAGATGATACTTTGTTTATAGGGAATGATGATCCATGCAATGAATTTCTAGAGAAAATGAACAAGGAATTTGAGATGTCAATGTTTGGTGAGATCAAATTCTTTGTTGGTCTTCAAATTCAGTAGAGCAAGAATGGTATCTACATCACTTAGTCCAAATACATCAAGGAGATACTCAAAAAGTTTGGTATGGAAGATTTCAAACTAGTTGGGACTCCCAAGTGTATTGGACTGAAGCTTACCAAGGATGATGAATCAAAAGAGGTAGATCAAACCTTATATAGATATATGATTGGAAAGTTACAGTATGTAGTTCATACAAGGCCAAATATTGTTCTTTTAGTTTGTATTGTAGCAAGATTTTTGACAAAACTAAGAGAAAATCACACGATGGCAATCAAAAGGATCATGAGATACTTGAAAGGCACTAAAGATTATGGATTGTGGTACAAATTTGGAGGTAATCTAGACTTGAAAGTGTTTACTGATGTAGACTAGGCATGAAACATTGATGACAAAAAAAGTACAAGTGGAGGAGCATTCTTTCTTGGAAAGAGGTTGGTTTCTTGGACAAGCAAAATGCAAAATTGTACATCCAATCTACAGTAGAAGTAGAGTATGTTGCAACAGTAGTAAATTGTTCTAATATTGTTTGGTTCAAGTAGTTATTGGAAGGCATGAAGGTGGAGATCAAACAACCTATGGTTATGTTTTGTGACAATACAAGTGCAATCAACATATCTAAAAATCCAGTGACGCATTCAAAAACCAAGCACATTGCAATAAAGTATCACTTTTTTAGAGAATTGGTGCAGGATAAGGAGATCAGATTGGAATATGTCCATACAAAAGAAAAAATTGCTGACATATTCACCAATACATTACATAAGGATGCATTCTTGTATCCAAGAGGTAAGCTAGGGGTCATTCCCTTATCTTAAGCTCACTAAAATGAAGTTTTAGTGATGCATCAATAGGTACCAATTTGAAGATCTATCAGTTGATGCAGCATAGTCAATGAAACATTGCATATGAATCAGTACTCAAGGTACATTGGTAGTCATTTGGCTTGTGTTGTCTTTGACATGTGTTGTCAAAGAGGGAGAGTGTACTGTCATATCTTTCTGATATTTGAATTTGTTTGTGGAGAGTTTTTTGTTTGAAATGAAGCTATGTAATTCCTTCATAAAGGAAGATTACTAAATCAAGAGAGTTTGTGGCATAAAATCTAAGAGGGAGAAATGTTCTATTAGTAAAAGACTTGTTCTCAAATTTCATCTACTATGACATGTTGTGTTGCCATCAATGCCAAAGAGGGAGATTGTTGGATACAATTGTTCAATTGTGTGTTGTCTTTGATGTTACAAAAATGTCATATTAGTTATCAGATAGAGTCTACTGAGCTTAGTTGGTCAGCAAAGCAAATTCTAGAGTCTACTAAGCATTCCTGAAAGTTATTCTATGAAAATAGTTTTTACTAAGCTCACTCAGGCATCAAAGGTTTTTGTGGTAGAAGTCAGTTTCTACCAAGCTCACAAGGTCAGCAAAGGAAAGTTAGTGTTAACCAAGTTCACTCAGTCTCCAAATGATTTTGTAGAGTTTGCAGTATTCACCAAGCTTTAGTTGGTTAACACTAGAAATCATTTCTAGAGCAGTGTCTACCAAGTAGGGTCAGCCAATGAAGGATTTCATTGTTTTGAGAAATAAAATTTAATTATTTTATGTAATAATTGTAGCTAACTGATGTAATGATTATTGATAATTATAACTTGTAAATGAGCTGACTTGAAAATTTGTATGGTATAAATAAAAGGTCAAGTTGTGAACTCTAAAATGTAATGAGCAAGCATGCAAGTGTGTTGTCTATGTGAAGAGGAAAGTGTGAGAAAATTTTGAAGAAGGATCAGATATCCTTGAGGAGCAACAAAGTTGTATTTGATCAAAGAGATCTAATAAATTAGAACATAGATCTATATCAGCAATTCAGTTTCATCTCATTTAGGTAAACTAATTGTTACTTTCTCACAATTGTAATAATGATTCCTAAATCTCTTAACAGAGTTGGTCTAACAACCATTTTGTAAATCCTCTAACAAGGTGATAGTTCTATTGAATTGTTCTAAAGTCCTCTAGCAAGGCCACTCCTAGTAGGGTAACTAAATCCTTTAATAGGGTCACACCTAACAGTGTGTTTTGTAACCTTTAACAGGGTTGGCTCCTAACAAGGCTCTCTTCAGAAGAGTGAAAAATAGTAGCTAGTTACTTCATGGTTTTTCCCATATTGGATTTCCATGTTAAATCTAGTGTCTCTTGTGTTCATTCTTTATGCATGCATGTTAAATCTCTATGAATGCTTAAAGATTAGTAATAAGTTAACACACAATACATCTACCAAGTTACAACATTTTTTTGTGTGGCTACCGAGTGACAATAGTAACTAGTTTTATAAGACATCTTAGGGATCTATGGTAATTGATTCACCCCCCCTCTCAATTACTCCATCTATATTTCCAACATAACTATCATGAGGTCCAAGATATCTCCCTTCAAAAATCAATGTTTTGTTTGGCTAAGTACATCTTGGGGGCACCTAGGTACAAAATACATGAAAGCATTCCCAATGCTCACTGAACTAAATGAGATGTACCCTAGAGTTTACCTAGCCAACTAGACCTAACAAAGTTGAGAGAATGCTCCCATAATGAATGGATTGAAATATGCTCCATTTAGCAACTTTCCACTATGCAAGATAGCAAAATTTTATGTCAACTAAAACATGTTTGCCAAAACCAAACTATGTGAACCATCAAAAAATGGACCTACACATACTTATACCCAAGGAACACCTTACTTGCACACTTTACCAAACTTAAATAATCATCATGAGGTCCAAGATATCACCCTTCAAAAATTGTTATTTGGTTCAACTTAGTGCATCTTGAGGATACATAGGTATGAAATTCATGAAAAAATTCCTGATGCTTGTGCATCTTGAGGACACATAGGTATGAAATTTGTGAAAGAATTCTCGATGCTCAATGAGAGAAATGAGATTTCCCCTAGCATTTACCCTACCAACCAAAACTAATAGAACTAACATAATGGTGCCATGATGAATGGATTGAAAGATGCTCCATTTAGTATCTTTTCCCTAGATCAGATTGCAAGATTTTGTGTCAACTAAAATGTGTTTTCCAAAACCAAACCATGTGGACCATCAAAAAATGGGGCTACACACACTTAGACCCTAGGAACACATTACTTGCACACTTTACAAAACTTTGATAATCATCACAAGGTCCAAGATATTGCCTTTCAAAGATCATTATTTGGTTCAACTTAGTGCATCTTAGGGACACCTAGGTACAAAATATTTGAAATAATTCTCAATTCTTTGGGAGAGAAATGAGATGTCATTTAGCATTTACTTGGTCAATCAGACTTAAAAAAATGTTCCTATAATGAACAGATTGAAATATGTTCCTTTTAACAACTTTCTACTATACAAGACTGCAAGATTTTGTGTTAAGTGAAGTGTGTTCACCAAAACCAAACTATGTGGACCATCAAAAAATGGAGGTACACACACTTGGACCTTGGTAACATCTTGTGCACTTCATGGAACTTTGATAACCATCACAAGGTCCAAGATATCACCCTACAAAAATCACTATTTGGTTCAACTTAGGTATACTCTCTCTCTCTCTCTCTCTCTCTCTCTCTCTCTCTCTCTCTCTCCACCAATCACTATCTCCCACTCTCTCCATCCTATCCTTATTTCCTCTTCCTATCCTTGAATATCCATTTCTCCATCATATCATCTCTCTCTTCTCATGCTCTTCTCTCTCCATCCTATACCTTTCTCTCGCACTCTCTCCATCCTTTCATCTCCCCCTCATAATATCCCATAATCCTTTTCTCTAAATCATATTTCCCCCCTCTCTCCATGTTATCCCCTCTCCTTCTTCCCATCCCCTACTCTCTCTCTCTCTCTCTCTCTCTCCACATAATATACCATTTCCTATCCCATACTATCACACACACACACAAATTTTAAGGGCTCATGGTAGAGAAGGTAAAAATTGACATTGGTAAAATAGAGAGGCAATATTTGACATTTATAACTATGTTTAAAGTGAACTCATTAGATGATATTTGTATCCAATTTTTATTTTACATGTAAAGGTAGTCTAGAATAAAAAATAATCCATATTTGTTAAAAACAGATTGATACAAGTATGAGAATGTGTTTCAATCATTCATTTGTCACTAATGTCAAACTTTGTACTTTCTAGTAAGACAACTACCTATCTAATTTGAGTGCTATCATTTGTTTGATTGATGAGGAGGCTTTGATTAAATGAGATAAGAATAGAACCTAGAGGAAAGGTTGAGTTATAGTCTGAAAAAGGAGTACAAAGATTAGTTAATATAGTGATGATTTAGTGCATTGATTATCTACTTAAGGTTGCGAAGATTGAATACACTAGTTAAGTCTAGAAGAACAAGTAAGAAGAATTGAGTTTGCCAAGCTTGATTGAGTGGATAGGAGGTGTCAAGCGAAGTTTGTACAAGCTAAGAAGAAAATTAGTTGTAGCCAAGCATAGTCAAAGTTGTGCGTATGTCAAGTGATACAGTGCAAGCAAAGTAAAGTCTAGTTGATGTCGTGCACTAATAAACTTTAGTGTTTTCTGAGTTATCTAGTTGATAACAAGTGGAAGAATAGTATGGAACTTGAGTGAGAACATATTGATGCCAAGTGTCAGTACTCATGTTAAATCATAAATATGACAAATCTAAATTGAGTATTTTGTTTTTTTGAATTTTGTGAAGCGTGTGGAAGATAACTATGATGAGTTAGTGGCACAGAATTCATGGTAAACCATTTTGGGGTGAATTCAAAAAGTATTGAAGGAGAAGTTTCTAGAAGGGACTAAAATGAAAAGATGGATAGATTTATTGAATCCTAGCTAATCCTATCTAACCCTAAAATGGACGATAGAGGATGAACAACAAAAGATCTTAATTTTCTATTTATAGAGATGGCTGGTTAGAAGCAAAGGTTGTCATGTGCAAGAGCCTAAGAAAGACAAGGAGTCTAGGGTATTTCCTCATTTAGAGACCGAACATAAGAGATTGATATTGGAAAGAAAAGAAAGAAGGCTTAAGAGTATGGATTCTTGAAGGGTGAAAAAGCTATCATAGTTGAAGTGAGTGAAAGCCAAGCATAATAGAGGACTGGTGATCTATAATCTGTAAAGTGAGTTGTAAGTTGTTATCAGATCAAGCCTTATTATTACTTTCTAATCATTGTACAATTCTAGGGTAAATCCTTTGGATTAAGGTTAACCTAATAGTTATTTTTAAATCCTTTAACTAGGTGAAATTCCAAGTGAATGATCTAAAGTCCTCTAACAAGGCTTACTCCTAATAGGGTGATTGAGATCCTCTAACCAAGTCACATTTAATAGTGTGTATTCTAACCTTTAATAGGGTTGGCCTTTCACAGGGCATCAATTTAGAAGAGTGAGGATGAGTATCATGTTACTGGTGATTTTTTCCAAATTGGGTTTCTATGTAAAATAATTGTTCCAAATGTGTTATTTAATCTATTATGTTTCATGCTTACATTTTTGCAAAGTTGATTTGACAGTAACTTACAAAGTTTAATTAAATGTATGATCTAATGGATGCATGCATGAATATTTTCTATGGATATGGGTTCACAAAGTTGTGAAAAGTTTTATTTGTACATTTGGACCTTAGATAACTGATTCACCCCCCCCCTCTTAGTTATTCTAAAGAATTCCAACAATTGGTATCAGAGCCATCTGCTCAAGAGGACTAGTTTGAAGGTAAGTTCTAGAAGCAAAAAAATCAAGATGTCAAAAAGAGAGGTACCCAAGATTAACAGAGATAACTTTCTTGCATGGAAAATTTTGGTGAAGCTACATCTAGGAGGTCTTGAAGACCATGCACAATCCACCATTTCCAATGAGCATGTTGATCCTGTTGGAGCCCTAAATGCTAAAGATCTAAAAAAAAAAAAAAAACACAACTAGGAAACGTTGGAGATTGTCTCTACCCTAAGCGATGCCAAGTTCAATGACATCAAGGGTTGTGATAGTGCAAAGAAAATGTTGGATGTTCTTCACACTATCTATGGAGGTGATGCATTGTTTTTGAAAGAAAAATATTAAATTCTTAGAGGTAAGTTCGATGATATGAGAATACAAGAAGGTGAGAATTTAGCTCAATATTGCTCAAGGATAAAAGATGTTGTTAATGATATAAGAGGATCTACTAGTAAGATAGATTATGAGACTATTTAAGCAAAGTTTTGAGAACAGTAATGCCCATCTATGCTATTAGATTTTTTGCAATACAAAAACTAAGATGTATACCAGGTTCTAATCTGACTCTTGAAAGTCTGGTAGGTAGGCTCACTAATTTTGAGCTATCCAATTTTGACAACTTCAAATTTGATAATGTGGAATCTACTTTCAAAGCTAAGATGACATTGAAGGAACCTAATAAGAAGAAAAAGAAAAAGGTAAAATATTTTTCCAGCGATACTGATGTAGATGAGAAGGATGTAGAATAGCTTGAAGCACTAATAGCAAGAAGATTTCATAGAGGTAAAGGAAAATTCAAAGGTAAGTTACCTATAATGTGTTTTAATTGCAATGAGGTTGGTCATATTGTTGTTAGATGTCTAGAGAAGAAGAACTACATAGGTGGAGACAAGTACAAAAGTAGGAGAGATGAATACAACAAAGATTACAAAGACAAAGTCAAGAAGTCTTGCAATATTGTAGAAGAGGAAATCAAAGATGGATCTGTCGATCATGATGATGAAGTAGTGTATGTTGCAATAAAGGATGATTTGAACAAGGATGAGGCAACTACAGTAGTGTCTTATATGAACAAGAATGATAGATGGATCATTGATAGTGGGTTTTCACATCATATGACTAGAGATAAATGTAATTTCATTACCCTAAATTATTATGATTGAAATAGTGTAAAGTTTGGTAATTATGCACCATGTTTGATAAAAGGAAAAGGTTCTATCAAACTCATAGAAAATATTTTATGTGACAATGCTTATTATGTTGAAGGACTTAACTATAATTTTTTGAGTGTGTCACAATTGAATAGTTAAGGTTGCAAGGTTGAGTTTGAGAACAAGATTGCTAAGATATATGACATTGATGGAAAGCTAATGGGAAAAGGTAATCAAACTAGAGGTAATCTATTCTAGCTTGATATGGATGATGCTACTTGTCTAGTTGTAGAGTTTGATGATGTGTGGTTATGGTGCAAGAGGTTATGTCATGCTAATTTTGATAACTTGGTTAGTATTAGTAACATGAGAAGAGTCAGATGTTTGCCTAAGTTAAAGAAACCTGACAGGGTATGTGTAGGATCATGGTGTGCCAAAAAGTGGTGATGTGAAAAACATGTAGTTTTCAAATGCCTAAAAGAATTTCAAACTATGCTTTGACTTATTTTCCACCCATCCTAGTACCAAACCAAAAATGTAATAACTTTCCTAATCAGGTATCCAATTTGAGAATGGGTATGTGATTTGAGAATGAGTATCTAATTTGGGAATGGGTATCCAATTTATGTTCCCAAATTATGGAACCAAATTCAAATGTAAAGGGAGTGGGGACCAATTTTTAAGATAAATATTAATTTTCATTTACCAAACTCAAAGGGAGACCAATTATTATATATAGTTACTAAAATTTATTATAGAGTATTAAATAATAATAATAATTTATTATATAATTATTTTGTATATATTTATTGCTTATTATATATTATTATATAATTATATATCATATATAATATTATTATATATTATATATATTACTAAACTAAGTTAATAAACTATATGATGATGTATGTTCCTAGGGGTCCCTCTAGGGACATACATGTGTTCCAATGAGTCCAAATGGGTCATGGTATACCCTATGACCCATTTTGACCCATTATATGACAAAATATCTTCCTAAGAGTCAAAGAATGCGTAAGGACATATAGCTTTTGTTTTAATGGGTAGAAAGGGGTTATGGAGTATCTTATGACCCCTTTTGACTTAATACATGATAACATATGTTCATAGGGGTCCTAGGTTGAAAGGGTTCATAGAGTATCATATGACCCTTTCAAGCCATTATATGACAACATATGTTCCTAGGGATCATAGAAACCCTAGGAACATATGTTATCATGTAATAGGCCAAAAGGGATCATAGGCTATATGATGACCCCTTTTGACCTATTGGAACACAACATGTATGGCCCTAGGGTATTAGGACCCCTAGGAACATATGTTATCATGTAATGGGTCAAAATTTGACCCATTGGAGCACAACACACATAATGATAAGAATCCTAAGACCCCTAGCAACATATGTTCTCATGTAATGTGTCAAAAGGGGTCATAGGATACCCTATGACCCATTTCTACCCATTGGAATATAAGAGGTGTGTCCCTAGGGGTGATAAGATACACTATTACCTCTGTCTATCCATTAGAACCCATCATATATGTCCCTAGGGGCCCTAGGATCCCTAGGAACATAAGTTGTCATGTATTTGATGGAAATGGGTCATAGGTTATCCTATGACCCCTTTCAACCCATTTCAACACAACATGCTTGTCCCTGGAGGTGTTAGGACCCAAAAGAACATATTTTGTCATGTAAAGAGTTGAAATGGCTCATAGGATATCATTTAACTCAATTCAACCCATTGGAACACATGTATGTCCCTAGGGGACCTACAAATCATATGAATGTATTTTGTCATGCAATAGGTCAAGATGTGTCATGGCATGCCCTATGACCTCTTTTTACCCATTATAACACATCACGTATGTCCCTAGGGGCTTTAGGTCTCCTAGGAACATACATCATGTGCTTGAATGGGCCGAAAGGGGTCATAGGGAAGCCTATGACCCCTTTTGACCCATTAAATGATACCATATGTTGATGGGGTCCTATAACCCCTAAGAAAATATATCATGTGTTCAAATTAGCTTAAAGGGCTCATAAAGTATCCCATGACCCATTTCAATACATTATATCACAATATATATTCATAGGGGTCCTAGAAACCCTAGGGACATAAGTCATGTGTTTAAATGGGTTGAAAGGGGTCATAGGGTAACCTCTAACCTATTTTGACCCATTAAATGACAACATATGTCTCTATGGGTCTTAGGACCCCTAGGGACATATTATAATCATTTATAAGGGTCAAAAGGGGTCATACGATAACCTATGACCCTTTTCGACACATTTCATTACAACATATGTCTCTAAGATTCCTAAGACCGCTAGGGACATATTATAATCATTTATATGGGTCAAAAGGGGATATAGGATAACCTATGACCTCTTTTAACATATTTCATTACAACATGTCTCTAGGGGTCATAAGACCCCTAGGGACATATTACAATCATTTATATGATTTGAAGGGGGTCGTTGTATAACCTATGACCCCTTTTGACACATTTCATTAAAACATATGTCTTTAGGGGTCCCAAGACACCTAGAGACATATTGTAATAATTTATATGGGTCAAAAGGGGTCATAGGATAACCTATGACCCCTTTCAACACATTTCATTACAACATATGTCTCTAGGGGTTCGAGGACCCCTAGGGACGTATTATAATGGTTTATATGGGTCAAAAAGGGTCATAGGATAACTTATGATCCCTTTCAACACAATTTATGACAACATATATCTCTAGGGGTCCTAGGAACTTAGGAACATATTATAATCATTTATATGGGTCAAAAAGGATTATAGGATAACCTGTAACCCCTTTCAATGCATCTCATAACAACATATGTCTCCAGGGGTCCCAAGATGCCTCGGGACATATTAGAATCATTTATGTGGGTTGAAAGGGGTTTTAGGATAACCTATGACCACTTTTGACACATTTCATTATAACATATGTCTCTAGGGGTCCAAGACCCCTAGGGACATATTATAATTATTTATATGGGTCGACACATTTCATGACAACATATGTCTCTAGCAGTCTCAAGACCCCTAGGGACATATTATAATCATTTATATGAGTCAAAAGGGGTCATCAAAAAACTTATGACCCTTTTTAACACATTTCATTGCAACATATGTCTCTCAAGGTCCCAGGACCCCTTGGGACATACTATAATCATTTATATGGGTCAAAAAAGGTCATAGGATAACCTATGACCCCTTTTGACACATTTCATGACAATATGTGTCTCTAGGGGTCCCAAGACCCTACAAACATATTATAGTCATTTATATGGGTTGAAACAGGTCATAGGATGACCTATGGCCCCTTTTGACACATTTGATTACAACATATATCTCTAGGGGTCCTAAGACCCCTAGGGACATACTACAATCATTTATATGGGTTGAAATCCTATGACCTCTTTTGACACATTTCATGACAACATGTCTCTGGACATATTGGAATCATTTATACAGGTCAAAAGGGGTCATAGGATAACCTATGACCCCTTTTGACATATTTCATTACAACATATGTATCTAGGGGTCATAGGACCCCTAGTAACATATTATAATCATTTATATGGGTCAAATTGGGCCATAGAATGTCCTATGACCCCTTTTAACACCTTTCATTACAACATATGTCTCTAGGGATCCCAAGACCCCTAGGGACATATTATAATTGTTTGTATCGGTCAAAAAGGGTCATAAGATAACTTATGACCCCTTTCGACACATTTCATTACAAGATATGTCTCTAGGGGTCCTAGGACCCCTAGAGACATATTATAATCATTTATATGGGTTGAAAGGGGTCATAGGATAATCTATGACCCCTTCCAACACATTTCATGACAACATATATCTCCATGGGTCCCAGGACTCTTAAGGACATATTATAATTGTTTGTATGGGTCGAAAGGGGTCATAGGATAAACTATGACCCCTTTCAACATATTTCATTACAACATATGTTTGTAGGGGTCATAAGACCCTTAGGGACATATTATAATCATTTTTATGGTTTGGAATAGGTCATAGTATAACCTATGACCCATTTTGACACATTTTATTACAACATATGTCTTTAGGGGTCTTAGGACCCTTAGAAAAATATTATAATCATTTCTATGCTTTGAAAGTATCCTATGATCCCTTTCAACACATTTAATTGCAACATATGTCTCTAGGGGTCTTAAGACCCCTAGGGATATATTATAATTGTTTATAAGGGTCAAAAAGAGTCATATGATAACCTTATGACCCCTTTCGACATGTTTCATGACAACATATGTCTCTAGGGGTCCTAGGACTCCTAAAAACATATTATAATCATTTATATGGGTCGAAAGGGGTTATGGGATAACCTATGACCTATTTCAACACATTTCATTACAACATATGTTTCTAGGGGTCCTAGTGTTAGAATTTGAAAGGATTGATAACCTAGAAAGCTAGTGCAAAGGATATATATCTAATCTAAATATGAAAATGATACAAAATCAAAATAGCAACATAGATTTAGTCTCCAAGAAAGTAATGCAAATGTTGGAAGAAAAATAGCATTAAGAGGATGCAAAAAAAATCAATTACAAATACAAGCTAGGTAGCATGCTTATATAGACTACGAAGAGAGAAGAGATGGCAACACTGACCAATGAGGAGCAACCATCTATAGAACTAAAGATAGCAAAGTATCTTTCTAAGATAGCTAATGGATTCTCTCATGTAGGAAGGTGACACCTCACAACCACTTTCTAAATAAGACATGCTTTATTAACCTAAGCAAGATTATTAAAAGTGTAGGAAAAACCTAGCAATGTAGGGAAAAATAAATAATCCACTTGGAAATAAGAAAAACTACACTAACACCCCCCCATAAGAAAAGCTTAGGTGGATGTAGAAATGGGTCCTAGCAAGTCACACCTGATGAGGTACCCATGTACATAAAAGTCCCCCAAAAGAGGGAGAAAAGAGACTCCCAAAAAAATTAGGACTCCAAGTGAGAGGAAGAGTCCCCCCCAAAAGATGAAGCATCCCCCACCCCTAGAAAAGCTCACAAATTTTGTTCGATAGATCCACTTACATTGAACAAGTTTTCTTACCTTAGGGAGAGGGACAAGATCCCAACTGTGGTTCCTTATTAAGGAACTACACTCTTCCTACATAGTTGTATCCCACTCAGGAATACCAAAAGCCTCATGAAAGGATGGTGGATCTAAGGCAATAGAAATTAAGACATGTACAACATCCTAGAATTGTGAACAAGTCTACCTGGTGTCTAATGAATCCCCAACCCAATCACCTATAGAATGCAAGGTCTATCTAGCCCAAAGTGGACTAGAAGATGGAGAATCTAGAGGAGCATCATCAACCTATGAATGATGACTAAGAGAGGAAGGAGGTGAGTCGTCTAAATCACTATCTACATCAGAAGTGGAGGTAGAAGACTTGCTCAAGTGAATCTGACTGATCAGAAGATCTATCATGTATTCTAAGTGAATCCAATGTCAAAGTATAAGGCAACCCTATGACCATGCTCTACTGGTTAAGCTAATGCAAGTAGAAAAAGTTAAGATGGCCAAACCACTCATGCCATAATGTACTCACATAATTAGAGTGAGTGAACAAAATAGTCGAAGGAGGATCAGGAACAAAGTGAGAAAACAAATAGAGTCATGACTGATGATTTTCTCTCCCAACTACAATTATAGAATCATTATGCAACTCATGTATCTCCACTAAATCAGGAGTGAACC
Organism: Cupressus sempervirens; assembly: GCA_028749045.1. Classification (NCBI taxonomy): domain Eukaryota; kingdom Viridiplantae; phylum Streptophyta; class Pinopsida; order Cupressales; family Cupressaceae; genus Cupressus; species Cupressus sempervirens. The sequence goes on from CM053787.1 coordinate 666,425,642, forward strand.
CAACCTACTTGCCTGAACCTATGTGAGTGATCTAGCATACCAATAGGAGATTAGTTGATAATGAGGGTACATAAAGAACATAATGGAATGTACCATTCCTCACATCAACAGACCATCTCCCACACACCTGAATAGGAGTCTCATCACCCATCAAAATAGAAGGCATAGTATATGGCTCCAAGGATGCAAGTTCTTCCTTAAATGAAGCCATGTGGTGCGGAGCACCCGAATCAAGAACCCAAGTGGATGGTGAGGAACCAACTACAACAAGGGTCTTACCCTTTCCTTTCCCCTTGTTTTATTTTTCCTTGTTAGACCCTTCATTAGAACTTTGTTTAATAGACTTAGGAACATTGATATTATTCTTCTCAAGAATGTATGTCAAGTGATCAATTTGTTTCTTCAAACATTTATGTTCATCATGACTAGGTCTTTTACAATAGGCACATTTGACCTTTTCTTTCTTATCACACTTGGAAGATGGGGTATCAATAGTTTCTTTTGAAGCAACTAATATCTAATCTTTATTTTCCTCACTATTATTTTGTTTCTTGTCCTTACTATTGTTTTTACTACTTTGTCCTTTTTGTTCTTTTGTGCCTTGGTTGGTAGCCAAGGCATGTGACTTAAAGTTCTTAAGAGTGCCCATTTGAATTAGCTTATCCTATTTTTGAGTGAGATTGATAGAAAAATCATCTAAAGATGGAATGGTGAATTGAGTACCAAGTGCACCCTTAGTAGCATAAGGCAAAGACAAACACAGAATATTCTAAACTCAACTTAGAGAGAATACTAAGAATCAATTGTTCATCTTGCTTTTCAATTCCACATTATTTTAACTACAACCATAATGACTTCAATTTAGTGAAGAAATTTTGGATTGTGTTAAAATTGCTTGGACTTAAACTAATTAGTTCATTAGCCAACATATGAGCCCTCATTAAATCTTGTGTGCCAAATAGTGTTTCTAGCTTTAGCCATATTTCATTTGGTGTATTCAAAGATTCAATGTGAAATAGAAAATCAGGAGAAACAAACAAACACAATGTTCAATATGCCTCATCACATTTGTTAAACCACTTAGGCTTATCTTCATCTTTATCAAGTTTAGTTTCAAGTCCCATAGTTTCCTATTTAATCTAGCTTTCCTTAAGTGAATTTTCATGTGTGATTTCCACTCAAAGTAATTGTATGGAGTTAAGATGGGCACATCTGTTTGATCCATGATGAAGAAATGCAGAGAAAAAATGCCAAAAAAAGAGAACCTAGCCATGAAAATGCCTCTCTTTTTTACTCAATCAAAGAACCCCTTCAAAGAAATATGATTTGGCACTTTATTTTAGTGTGTTTACAACTAACACTAGAAAGAAATACTTAGTGGTCTTGATTTCATTGCATTACAAACCCTTATTAAGAGCATATGTTGAAAGTGAAACTTGAGCACAATAATCAAGAAAAAAAGTAGCACCACTGTGATCTACTCAAAAAATATGCACTTAAAAAAAAATTACCTTGATACAAGGTCATATAAGAAAGTTATGATCCTTTGAAGTTTCCAAAACAAGAATTGTGCATAGTCATAGCCGAGAATCTGCAATTTTTGAAATATTTATGCAAGGAAATCAAAAAACAACTCCACTAATGGATAGAGCACAAAAAAATAGCCAATGTCATAATAAGAATCATCAAAATTAGAGTGTGTATGAGTAAGAATGAGGCATTTTAAAACTATGCTCAAATAGGTGACTGCCAATGGAGAGGAGTGTGATTGTAGCTTTACATGCTCGATTCTGCAAAATATACAGATTGCATGCAAAAACTAAAAGATACCCAGATGATTTTTTGGTACTATGAACAAAATTTAGAAAGTATTTTTCTTGTTGATGTATAGAGAATGTAGCTATAGTGTAAATCAAATGCCTTTAACACCAAAAAATGGCCCCAATAACCAAGAAATGACCCCAACAACCAAAAGATGAAATGAAAATGTTGAATTAGCTTCTTAAGTCAATCAAAGGCATGTTGGAACCTACAATATTAATTGAAAACTCCAAATATGTAAGTTTGTTTTCAACTTGTCAGATTTGAGATTGATACCCTAGAGATTCAAAATGTTTTTGTCAAACTTTTATGATTCTCAAGATCATCCGAAGATGTAAGAGAAGAGAATGCTTTATTTTTCAAAAAAATACAATAAATTTTTTTAGCCCCCCCCCTGAATCTCTCAAATAAGGAAACTAAAATCTACTCTTACACATAGAAAAGCTCTAATACCATATTAGAATCTGAAAAGATTGATAACCCAAAAAACTAGTGCAAAGGATAGATATCTAAACTATGAATGCAAAGGATACAAAATCAAAATAACAACATAGAGTTAGTCACGAAGACAGTAATGAAAATGTTGGAAACAAACTAATATTAAGAGGATGCAATAGAAATAAATTACAAATACAAGCCAAGTAGCATGCTTATATAGACTGAGAAGAGAGAAGAGGTGGCAACACTGACCAATGAGAAGAAACCATCTATTGGATTAAAGATAGCAAAGCATCTTCCTGAGATAGCTAATGGATGCTCACATGTAGAAAGGTGACACCTCGCAACTACTTTCTAAATAAGATATGCTTTATTAACCTAAGCAAGATGATTAAAAGTGTAAGAAAAACCTAGAAATATAGGGAAAAATAAATAACCCTCTAGCAAATTAAAAAAATTACATCAACACCTAGGACCTCTAGGGATATATTATAATCATTTATATAGATCTCCTATGACCCCTTCCAGGACATTTCATTACAAGGACATTTCATTACAACATATGTCTCTAAGGGTCCTAAGACACATCAAAAGGGCTCATATGATAACCTATGACCCCTTTCGACACATTTCATGACAATATATGTCTCTAGTGGTCCTAGGACTCTAGGAACATAATATAATCATTTATATGAGTTTAAAGGGGTCATAGGTTTGAAACATCTAGTGATAATATATTTCTCTGGGTCCTCAGACCTCTAGGGACATATTAGAATTGTTTATATGGGTCGAAAGGGGTTATAATATAACGTATGACCCCTTTCAACACATTTCATGACAACATATGTCTCTAGGGGTCATAGGACCTCTAGGGACATTTTATAATCATTTATATGGGTCAAAAGGAGTCATAGGATGAACTTATGACACTTTTGATATGTTTCACTACAACATATGTCCCTAAGAGTTCTAGGACTCCTAAGAACATATTATAATCATTTATATGGGTCAAAAAGAATCATATGATAACCTATAACTCCTTTCAACACATTTTATTACAACATATGTTTCCAAGGGTCCCAAGACCCCTAGGAACATATTATAATCATTTATATAGGTCAAAAGTGGTCATGGAATAACATATGAGCTATTTCAACACATTTCGTGACAACATATGTCTCTAGGGGTCCTAGGGTCCTAAGAACATATTATAATCTTTTATATGGGTCGAAAGGGGTCATAGGATAACCTATGACCCCCTTTGACACATCTCCTGACAATATATGTTTCAAAGGGTCATAGGACCTTTAGGGACATATTATAGTCATTTATATGGGTCGTTTCAACACATTTCATTATACTATATGTCCCTAGGGGTCCAAGGACCCCTAGGGACATATTATCATCATTTATATAGATTGAAAGAGGTCATAGGATAAGCTATGAACCCTTTCGACACATTTCATTACAACATATGTCTCTAAGGGTCCTAAGACCCCTAGGGACATATAATAATCAATTATATGGGTGGAAATGGGTCATATAATGTTCTATGACCTCTTTCGACACATTTCATTACAACATATGTATCTAGGGGTCCTAAGACCCCTAGGATATATTATAATTGCTTATATGGGTCAAAAGGGGTCATAGGATAACTTATGACCCTTTTGGATACATTTTATTACCACATATGTTATAATTATTTATATAGGTCAAAAGGGATCATAGGATAACCTATGACCCCTTTCAACACATTTCATGACAACTTATGTCTGTAAGGATCCTAGGACCCCTAGGGACATATTAGAATCATTGATATGGGTCGAAAGGGGTCATAGGATAACCTTTGACCCCTTTAGATATATTTCACTACAACATTTGTCTCTAGGGGTCATAGGTCCCCTAAGGATATATTATAATCATTTCTACGATTTGAAAGGGGTTATATTATAACCTATGACCCCTTTTGACACATTTCATTGCAACATACTTCTCTATGGGTCTTAGAACACCTAAGAACATATTATAATCATTTATATGGGTCAAAAAGAGCCATATGATAACCTTATGACCCATTTTGACATTTTTCATGACAACATATGTCCCTAGGGGTCCTAGGACTCCAAGGAACATATTATAATTATTTATATGGGTCAAAAGGGGTCATGCGATAACCTATGACATCGCATGACCTCTTTCGACACATTTCATTACAACATATGTTTCTAGGGGTCCTAGGACCCCTAAGGACATATTATAATCATTTATATGGGTATTTTATGACTCCTTTTAAGGCATTTTATTATAACATATGTCTCCAGGGATCCTAAGAACCCTAGGGACATTATAATTATTTATATGGGTAAAAGTAAAAAGGGGTCATAGAATAACCTATGACCTCTTTCGACACATTTTCATACCAACATGTGTCTCCAGTGGTCCCTGGACCCTAGGAACATATTATAATCATTTATATGAGTTAAAAGGGGTCATAGGATAACCTATGACCCTTTTCGACACATCTAATGACAATAAATGTCTCTAGGGATCTTAGAACCTCCAAGGACATATTAGAATCATTTATATGGGTCGAAAGAGCTCATAGGATAACGTATGACCCCTTTTGACACAATTCATTATAACATATATCTCTAGGGGTCCCAAGACCCATAGGAACATATTATAATTATTTATATGAGTTAAAAAAGATCATAAGATAACCTATGACTCCTTTCAACATATTTCATTACAATAAATGTCTCTAGGAGTTGTAGGACCCTTGAAGACATATTATAATCATTTATATGGGTTCAAATGGGCTATAGGATGTCCTATGACCCCTTTCGACACATTTTATTACAACATATGTCTCTAGGGTTCTTAGGACCCCTAGCGACATATTATAATTGTTTATATGGGTCGAAAGCGTTCATAGGATAACCTATGACTCATTTTAACACATTTCATGACAACATATGTCTCTAGGGGTCCCAAGACCCCTAGGGACATAATAGAATCATTTATATGGGTTGAAAGTGGTCATAAGATAACCTATGACCCATTTAGACATATTTCATTACAACATATGTCTTTAAGGGTCATAGGACACTTAGGGACATATTATAATCATTATATGGTTTAAAAGGGATCATAGTATAACCTATGACCCCTTTCAACACATTTGATTACAACATATGTCTCTAGGGGCCTTAGGACCCCTAGGGACATATTATAATCATTTATATGAGTCAAAAGGAGTCATATGATAACCTTATTACCCTTTTTGACATATTTCATGAAAACATATGTCCCTAGGGGTCGTAGGACTCCTGTGAACATATTATAATCATTTATATGGGTCAAAAGGGGTCATGGGATAACTGATGACCCCTTTTGATAGATTTTCTTATAACATATGTTTCTAGGGGTCCTAGGACCCCTAGGGACATATTATAAATATTTATATGGAACGAAAGGGGTCATAAGAAAACTTGACCCCTTTCAACACATTTCATTATATTATAATCATTTATATGGGTCAAAAGGGGTCATAGGATAACCCATGACCCCTTTCAACACATTTCATGACAATATATGTCTCTAGGGGTCCTAGGACCCTAGGAACATATTATAATCATTTATATGCATCAAAAGGGGTTATAGGATGACCTATGACCCCTTTCAACACATCTCATAACAATATATGTCTCTAGGGGTCCCAAGACCCCTAAGAACATATTAAAATTGTTTATATGGGTTGAAAGGGGTCATAGGATAATTGATGACCCTTTTCAATACATTTCATTACAACACATGTCTTTAGGGGTCCAAGGACCCCTAGGGATATAATATAATCATTTATATGGGTTGAAAAGGGTCATAGGATAACTTGACCCTTTTTTACATATTTCATTACAACATATGTCTCTAGGGGTCGTAGGACCCCTAGGGGCATATTATAATCATTTATATGAGTCAAAATGGGCCATAGGATGTCATATGACCCCTTTCAACACATTTCATTACAACATATGTCTCTAGGACCCCTAGGGACATATTATAATTGTTTATATGGGTTGAAAAGGGTCATAAGATAATTTATGACCCCTTTCAACACATTTCATTACAACATGTCTCTAGGAGTTCTAGAACCCATAGGTACATATTATAATCATTTATATGGGTTGAAAAGAGTCATAGGATAACTTTATGACCCCTTTTGACATGTTTTAATACAACATATGTCCCTAGGGGTCCTAGAACTCCTAAGAACATATTATAATCATTTATATGGGTCAAAAGGGGTCATTGAAAAAGCTATGACCCCTTTCAACATATTTTATTACAACATATGTCTCTAGGGGTCTCAAGACCCCTAGGGACATATTATAATAATTTATATAGATCAAAACGAGTTATGAAATAATCTATGATGCCTTTTGACACATTTAATGACTACATATATCTCTAGGAGTCCTAAGACCCTAGGAACATATTATAATCTTTTATATGGGTCAAAAGGTGTCATATGATATCTTATGAGCCCCTTCAACACATTGTGTGACAACATATGTCTTTAGGGGTCCTAGAACCCCTACAGACATATTATAATTACTTGTATGGGTCAAAAGGAGACCTATAACCCCTTTTGACACATTTCATTATAACATATGTATTTGGAGGTCCAAGGACCCCTACGGACATATTATAATCATTTATATGTATTAAAAGGGGTCATAGGATAGCCTATGAACTCTTTCGACACATTTCATTACAATATATGTCTTTAAGGGTCCCAAGACCCCTAGGGACATATTATAATCATTCATATGGTTTGAAAAGGGTCATAGGATAATCTATGAACCCTTTCAACACATTTCATTACAATATATGTTTCTAGGGGTCCTATGACCCCTAGGGACATATTCTAATCACTTATATGGGTCAAAAGGGGTCATAGGATTACCTATGTTTCATTTTAACATATTTCACTATAACATATGTCTCTAAGAGTGCTAGGATTGTTAAGAATATATTATAATCATTTATATGGGTTGAATTGGGTCATAACATAACCTATGAGCCATTTTGACACATTTCATGACAATATATTTCTCTAGGTGTCTTATAACTCTTACGGACATATTATAATCATTTATACGGGGCCAAAGAGGGAGGACCATATATGTTCTAAGAACATACATTATGTATTTGAATGATTCAAATGGGATTATAAAGTTTCTTATGACCCCTTTTGACTCATTAAATAAGAAAATACATTCCTAAGGGTCCTAGGAATATATATTATGTGTACGAATGAGTCAAAAGGGGTAATAGAGTATCTTGTGACTCCTGAGCACACTTAATATCATCAAATGGGTCAAAAAGGGTCCTAGGACATTCCAAGGCCATTTTGAGTTATTATATCACATCATTTATGTGGTTAGGGGTCCTAGGAACCATAATCACAAATATCATGATTGAATGGATTAAAGAGTGTCAACAGGTACCTTATGACTCATTTTGATCCTTTGGAACCATTATATGTATAGCTAAGGGACCTAAATCCTTTGAAAAACATATTAAGTGTCCTAAAAAGGGGTCATACTATTATGAAAGAATTCTAAAAATTTAAAACTTAAAAAAATTAAATTAAATTTTTTTTTAAAAAATGTGTATCTGATTTGAGAACAGGTATCTGATTTGGGAACAAATACCTAATTTAAGAATGGGTACCCAATTAGGCTTGGTTTGCAAATGATTAATTATGAATTTTCTACTATACTGTTTACAGAATTAAAAAAATCCCATGTTTGACCACCTTAACTAGTTCAAAAAAATTCAAAATTAAAATGTTTTTTCTTATACTAGTTGAAGCATACTTTTATGAAGGTATTCCTACTGATGAAGATATTTCATACTTTTATGAAGGTATTCCTACTAATGAAGATATTGTAAATCAAGTTGCAAATCAACAACAAGTTTTAGTAACTATTGAGTCACATACAATGAATGTTGAGTTACATTCAAGAATTGAGCTACAATCAGGTATCGAGTTATAGAATGAAGTTGAGGCACATTTTGATTCTAAGATTAGTGTACATAAAAGAGATGTTGAATTATTTTATAAAGAAGTACATAGTCATTCAAAATTTGATAGACCAAATGAGGAAGATAGAGTAGAACCAATATTTTCAAAGTATGTCAAAAGATGTCACCCTACTGAACAAATTATTGAAGATAAAGATGTAATACCAGTGGTAAAGAATAAGTTGAAAAATGATAGATTTTTTCTTAGCATGCATGAACCTAAAATAGTTAAAGATGCCTTAGAAGATGTGGACTAGAGTAAAGCCATGAAAGAAGAGATTGAACAGATTGAAAAGAATAAGACATAGACTTTAGTTCCTAAACCAGAAGATAAAATGTTATTGGAACCAAGTGGGTTTACAAAAACAAGTTAGATGAAAATGGTGAAGTCACAAGGAATAAGGAAAGATTATTTTGCAAGGGGTATGCACAAGAAGGGATAGACTATGGAGAAACATTCACTCTTGTTGTAAGATTGGAAGGAGAAAGAACTCTTCCTGCTTTCTCTGCATACAAAGGTTTCAAAGTTTATCATATGGATGTTAAGTCTATATTTATGAATGACATATTGAAATAAGAGGTATATATAGAACAAATAGAAGGATTTTTTGATGCTAAAAACAAAAATATGGTATGTAGACTACACAAAACTTTATATGGTTTGAAGCAAGCACTAAGAGCATGGTATGAAAGGCTTCATAGTTATCTTGTGAAAATTGGATTTGAGAGGACTAATGATAACAAAAATCTATACTTGAAGACAAAAAAAAAAGAAAAATTATTTTACTATCTAAATTTTTTGTTGATGATATCATATTTGGAGGTTAAGATAATTTATGTAAAGCTTTTGCAAATGAAATGAAGAGAGAATTTGAGATGTCTATGTTTGGAGAGATTAAGTTCTTTGTGGGTTTGCAAGTACATCAAATGAAATATGGTATATACATCACTTAGTCAAAATATGTAAAGGAGATATCGAGAGATTTTAGACTAGAAGATTCCAAGCTAGTAAGCACACCTATGGTGACACAACACAAATTGTCAAAGAATGATGATTTAGCTAAGGTGAATCAAACATTATATATGTCTATGATTGACAAACTACAATATGTAGTACATAGAAAGCCTAATATTGTATTATTTATTGAGATATCTGCAAGATTCTCTACTAATCCAAGGGAGAATCATTTGATGGTTGTTAAAATAATAATCATATATCTGAAAGGAATAGAAGACTATGGTCTATATTACAAGAAAAATGAGAAGTTTGAGTTGAGAGGCTACATTGATGTTGATTGGGCTAGAAACATTGATCAAAGAAAGAGCACTAGTGGAGGAGCATTTTTATTAGGAAAAAGATTGGTTACATAGATTAGCAAGAAAAACAACTACATATCTCAATCTACTATTAAAGCTGAATATGTTGTTATTGAAATAAATTTTACAAACATTGTATGGATAAAATAGCTACTCAAAGGTATGAAGGAGGAAATCACTGAACCAATGATACTTTGTTATGATAATACAAGTGCTATAAATATATCAAAAAATCATGTGATGCATACAAATACTAAGCACATTGCAATCAAGTATCATTACTTGAGAGAGTTAGTTCAAGATAAGGAGGTGAAGATGGAATATGTGAATTTAAAAGAGAAAATAGTTGATATCTTCACAAAATCATTACCTAAGAATGCTCATGAGTATCTAAGAGGTAAAATAGGGGTGATACTCCTATTCAATGCTATTATGAAGCATGAGAAGTACTTTACATCAACTGAGATGATTGACATATGTTATATATTGATGCAGTGGATTTTACTTTAGGAGATACCTAAATTAATCATAGAGTTAGAGCTACAGATTAGTCACAAGCTAGGTGATAGAGGTAGGAACTCAAAATTTTCATATCTACATATTAATATGACAAGTCTTTGGCATTGTTTTCAAAGAGGGAGATAGAAGAGAGAGAGAAGAGAGAGAGAGAGAGAGAGAGAGAGAGAGAGAGAGAGAGAGAGAGAGAGAGAGAGAGAGAGAGAGAGAGAGATGGAATATCTACTCTACTATAGAGAGAAATGGTTTAAAAGACATACATCTACCTAGTAAGAGAGAGATAGTGTTGAGGGAGATATAAGGAAGTGATCAAGAGGGAGTCATAAGGATGAGTTGATTCTCTATTGATCATAACATAATATTGTAACCTATATAAGATATGGAAGCTACTGATAGAGGAATATATTTCAATATAAGAAATTATTTTCTTTTTGGTATTATTATTGGTTGTACTAGTTGTATTGGTTTTCAACCAATGCCAAAGAGGGAGATTATTGAAAATGGATTGATACAAGTATGAGAATATGTTTCAATCATTTGTTTGTCATTGATGTCAAACCTACTACTTGTTGGTAAGACAACAATTTATCTAATTTGAGTAATATCATTTGTTTGATTAATAAGGAGGTTTTGATCAAATGAGATAACAATAACACCTAGAGGAAAGAATGAGTTATGGTATGAAAAATGAGTACAAAGATCAGTTAAGACAGTAATTATATAGTGCATTAGTTATCTACTTAAGGTTGCAAATATTGGATACATAGATTAAGTCTAGAAGAACAAGTAAGAAGCATTGATTCTGCCAAGCTTGATCGAGTGGACACTAGCTGCCAAGAAAAGTTAGTGCAAGCCAAGTAGAAAATTAGTTGGAGCTGAGAAAAGTCAAAGTTTAATATATACCGAGTGATACAATGTAAGCCAAGTAAATTTTAGTTGATGCCAAGCACTAGTAAACTTTAGTTTTTACCGAGTTATCTAGTTGATGATGAGTGGAAGAATAGTATGGGAGCTGAGTGACAGAATGTTGATGTCGAGTGCCAATATTCATGTTAAACCATGGATTTGATAAATTTGAGCTGACTATTTTGTTTTCTTGAATTTTGTGAAGTGTGTGGAAGATAACTATAATGAGTTGGTGGTACATAATTCATGGTAAACCATTTTGAGGCAAATTCAAAGAGGATTAAAGAAGAAGTTTTTAGAAGGAACTAAAATGAAAAGATGGGTAGATTCAATGAATCCTAACTAATCCTACCTAACCCTAAAATAGATGGTAGAGGATGAATGAAAAAAGATATTAATTTTTTATTTATAGAGATGGTTGGTCAGAAGCAAAGGCTATCATGTATGAGAACCTAAGGAAGACAAGGAGTATAGGGCATTGTCTCATTCAGAGACTGAACAAAGAGATTGCTATTGGAAAGAAAAGAAAGAAGGCTTAAGAGTAAGGATGTTTGAAGGATGAACAAGCTATCAGAGCTAAAGTGTGTGAAAACTAGGAAGAATGGAGGGCTAAAATAGTGATATGTAATCTACAAGGTGAGTTGTAAGTTATTATCAGATCAAACCTTACTGTTACCTTCTAATCATTGTACCAATCTAGGGTAAATCCTTTGGAATAAGGTTGACCTAATAGTAATTTGTAAATCTTTTAACCAAGTGAAATTCCAAGTGAATGATCTAAAGTCCTCTAACAAGGCTCACTCTTAACAAAGTGATTGAAATCTTCTAATCAAGTCACATTTAATAGTGTGCATTGTAACCTCTAACATGGTTAGCCTTTCATAGGGAACCACTTCAGAAGAGTGAGAATGAGTAGAATGTTACTGGTGGTTTTTTCCAAATTAGGTTTCCACTTAAAATCATTGTGTCAAATGTGTTATTGAATATGTTATGTTTCATGCTTACATTTTTTGCAAAGTTCATTTGATAGTAACCTACAAAGTTTAATTGAATATATGATCTAATGGATGCATGCATGAATATGTTATATGGATATGGGTTCACTAAGCTGTAAAAAGTTTTATTTGTACATGTGGACTTTGGATAACTAATTCACCCCCCCAAGTTATTCTAAATATTTCCAATAATAGAGTTATATGGAACACATAGGAATCTTGTCTTAAATAATTGGTGCTTGAGACAAAATATTATTACTTTACATGTATTAAAAAAATATGTTAGAAATTTCCCAAATCACAACTTTAATGAAAGGTTTTTTTTTTAATAACCTTTCCAACATTCCAAGGAATTGGTCACATTATATTTCCAATTAGGGCACTAATAATATTAAACACAACTAAATAAATCTTTAGAAGGATTACCATTTTAACCCATTTACTGAACTTGAACATTTTAACATGTTTGATTGTTGCAAAGTGAAAAATAAGATCTACGATTCCCTAAAGGTTTTCATGCTAGAAGAAACAAAGAAGTCTATGTTTTTGGTCAATATGGGTGTGGAAAGAGATAGAATCATACAATTGGAAAATTGTAAATGAATGATGGAAGAAAGAATTTGCCTAGATGTATATCACAAATGGTGGTTTGTTGCCATTCTTGAATACCATGGAAGGTTATGATGAGTCGATGCCTATGCAATTGGTTAACTCCTAGAAGGACTAAAAGGTGACCATAAATGATATTATTTTTTAGAGTAGTGAGGAAGTAATTTCTCAAGCTACTAGTCTATCATTGAAAGGAAAAAAATGGAAAAGGGTGAGTGAAGTTTCTGATGAGACAAGTATGATTGGTTCTTCAAAGAGGATGAAGAGTTGGTTAGGCTAAGAGGTGGCTTTAATAGGGAGAAGATGGGTATGTGCATGATCATGGTGTGCCAAAAAGTGGCTATGTGAAAAATATATAGTTTTGAAACATCTAAAAGAATTCCAAAATCCACTTTGACTTTTTTCCCACCCATCTTAATACCAAACCAAAAATGTAATACCTTGCCTTATCAGGTACCTAATTTGAGAATAGGTACCCAATTTGGAAATAGGTACCTATTTTTATTATGAGTACCTGATCTATTCACCTAAATAATGGTGCCAAATTCAAATGTAAAGGGAGTGGGGACCAATTTTAAGCATATATATTAATTTTTATACACTGAACTCAAAGGTGGGGGGGGGGTTTATTATATTGTCATAGTATAATATAGTTATAGCATAATTTGGGGGAGGGGACCAATTATTATATATAGTTACTAAAATTTATTATATAGTATTAAATAATTTTAAATATTATTTATTATATAATTATTTTATATATAGTTAGTACTAATTATATGTTATAGAATGGTAGGGCCTTATTCCCTCTTCTCTCCCCTCCTTGAATTGCAGGTTTAGGTGGCCTGGGACCTTGAAGGTATGCATGTAGATCTCCCTTTGGTTGCTAAACCAGCACCCCCAGGATCAAGAGACATCACCCTACCCCCTCCATGTAATGTCGATCCAATATGATGCATATTGATTGCCACATATTATATAATTATATATCATATATATTATAATTATATATTCCATATATTAGTAACCTAAGTTAATAAAATATATGATATTTTATGTCCCTTGGGGCCCCCTAGGGACATGTATGTATCCCAATGAGTCCAAAGGGATCATGGGATACCCTATGACCCCTTTCAACCCATTATATGACAACATATGTTCATAGGGATCATAGGATGCCTAGGGACACACATCTTGTGTTTCAATAGGTAGAAATGGGTTATAGGGTATCCTATGACCCTTTTGACCTATTACATGATAACATATGTTCATAGGGATCCTAGGATCTCTATAGACATACATGTGCTCCAATGAGTCAAAATGGACCATACATTATCCTATGACCCCTTCAACCCATTACATGGCAACATACATTTCTAGGGATCATAGGATCCCTACGAACATATGTTGTCATATAATAGACTAAAAGGGTTCATGGGGTATCTGATGACCCCTTTTGACCCATTGGAATGCAACATGTATGGTTGAACATATATTATCATGTAATGGGTTGAAAGGGGTCATAGGATTTCAATCCATTTGAACACAACACACATTATGATAAGGCTCCTAAGACCCTTAGGAACATATGGTCTTGTGTAATGGGTTGAAATAGGTCATAGGATACCCTATGACCCATTACATGAAAGGGGTCATAGGATTTTGATCCATTTGAACACAATGCACATTATGATAAGGGTCCTAGGACCCTTAGGAACATAAGGTCTCATGTAATGGGTTGAAATAGGTCATAGGATACCCTATGACCCCTTTCTACCCATTGGAATATAAGAAGTATGTCCCTTGATGTCTTAGGAACCCTAGGACCCCTTTCTACCCATTGTAATATAAGAAGTATGTCCCGTGATGTCTTAGGAACCCTAAGAACATATGTTTTCATATAATGGTCCAAAGGGGTCATAAGATACCCTATGACCCCTTTATACCCATTAGAAAACAACATGTATGTCCCTAAGAGCTCTAGGACCACTAGGAACATAAGGTTTCATGTATTTTACTGAAATGGATCATAGGTTATCCTATGACACCTTTCAACCCATTAAAACACATCATGTTTGTCCCTCGGAGTCCTAGGTCCCACAAGAAAAGATTTTTTCATGTAGTGGGTCAAAAGGTGTCATAGGATAGCCTTTAGCCCCATTCGACCCATTGGTACACAACATGTATGTCCCTAGGGGTCCTAGGAGCCCTATGAACATATCTTGTCATGTAATGGGTCAAACTATGTCATACCATGTGCAATATGACCCCTTTCTACCAAATCTAATACAACATGCATATCTCTAGAGGTCTTGAGACCCATAGGAATATATGTTGTCAAATAATTGGCTGAAAAGGGTAATAGGGTTCCCTATGATCCCTTTTGACCCATTAAATGATAGCATATGTTCATAGGAGTCCTAGGACCCCTAGGAAAATATATCATGTGTTCAAATGAGTCAAAAGGGGTCATTGAGTACCCCGTGACCCCTTTCAACACATTATATGACAACATATGTTCCTAGGGGTCCTATGACCCCTAGTGACATAAATCATGTGTTTAAATAGGTGGAAATGGGTCATAGGTTACTATGACCCATTTTGACCCATTAAATGATAATATATATTCCTAAGAGTCAGAAACATATATCATATATTTGAATGAGTCGAAAGGGTCCATAGAGTACCCTATGACCCCTTTCGACACATTTCATGACAACATGTGTCTTTAAGGGTCCTAAGACCCCTAAGGACCTATTTTTTTTGTTTGAATGGGTTGAAAGGGGTCATAAGATAACCTATGACCCCTTTCAACACATTTCATGACAATATATGTCCTTAGGGGTCCTAAGACCCCTAGGGACCTTTTTCATTTGTTCAAATGGGTCGAAAAGGGATGCATTTCATTACAACATATGTCTCGTAGGGGTTCTAGGTCCCCTAGGAACCTATTAAATTTTTTCAAAAGGGTCGAAAGGAGTCATAGGATAGCCTATGACCACTTTGACACATTTAATGATAACATATGTTCCTAGGGGTCCTAGGACCTCTAGGGACCTAATTCATTTGTTTGAATGGGTCAAAAGGAGTTGTAAGATAACCTATAACCCATTTTGACACATTTCATTACAACATATGTCTTTAGGGCTCCTAAGACCCCTAAGCACTTATTTTATTTGTTTGAATGGGTTGAAAGGGGTCATATGATTACTTGTGACCCCTTTCGACATTATATACTCATTTATATGAGTCCAAAGGGGTCATAGGATGACCTATGACCCCTTTTGATACATTTCATGACAACATATGTCCCTAGGGGTCCTAGGACTACTAGGGACCTATTTCATTTATTCAAATGGGTCAAAAGGGGTCATAGGCTAACCTATGACCACTTGCAACACATTTCATTACAACATATGTCCCTAGGAGTACTATGACTACTAGGGACATATTGTAATTGTTGATATGGGTTGAAAGGGGTCATAGGATGACCTATTACTTCTTTCAACACATTTCATGATAACATATGGACCCCTAGGGACCTATTTTATTTGTTTCTATGGGTTGAAAGGCGTTATAGGATAACCTATGACCCCTTTCAACACATTTCATGATAACTGAGGACCCCTAGGGACATATTATAATTGTTCATATTGGTTAAAAAGGGTCATAGGATAACAACATATGTCTCTAAGGGTCCTAGGAACCTATTTCATTTGTTTGAATAGGTTGAAAGAGGTCATATGTTATCTTATGATCCCTTCCAATGTTTTTCATGACAACATATGTCCCTAGGAGTCCTAGGTCCCCTTAGGACTTAATTCATTTGTTTGAATGAGTAAAAATGGGTGATAGGATAACCCATGACCCTTTTTGACACATTTCATGACAACATATATCTCTAGGGGTCCTATGACCCCTAGGGACCTATTTTATTTGTTCCAATGGATTAAAAGGGTTCATAGGATAACCTATGACCCCTTTTGACACATTACATGATAACATAAAATCTTAAGGGTCCTAAGACCCTTAGAGGCATATTATAATTATTCATATGAGTTGAAAGGAGTCATAGAGTACTCTAAGACCATTTTTGACCCATTAAATGAGAACATATGTTCCTAGAGGTCCTAGGACCCTGAGGAACATATACCATGTGTTCAAATGAGTTAAAAGGGGTTATAGAGTACTTTAGGCCCCCTTTCAACCCATTTTATGACAATGTATATTCCTAGGGTTCCTAGGACTCCTAGGGGCATACATGATGTGTTTGAATGAATTAAAAGAGGTCATAGGGTAGACTATGACCTCTCTCAACCTATTATATGACAACATATGTTCTCAGGGGTCCTAGGACCCCTAGGGACATATATCATGTGTTTGAATGGATTGAATGGGGTCATAGGATGTCCTATTACCTCGTTTGGTCCATTAAATAAGAATATATGTTCCTAAGTGTCCCAAGACCCCTTGGAACATATATCATGTGTTCAAATGAGTCAAAAGGGCTCAAAGAGTGCCCTATAACCTATTTTAACTAATTATATGATAACATATGTTCCTAGGGCTCCTAGGACCCCTAGGAACATACATCATGTGTTTGAATTGGTA
Organism: Cupressus sempervirens; assembly: GCA_028749045.1. Lineage (NCBI taxonomy): Eukaryota > Viridiplantae > Streptophyta > Pinopsida > Cupressales > Cupressaceae > Cupressus > Cupressus sempervirens. Next base: position 666,442,948 of record CM053787.1, read on the forward strand.
AAATCGGGTTATAGGGTACTCTATGACCCTTTTTGACCCATTAAATGAGAACACATATTCTTAAGAACATGTATCATGTGTTCATATGAGTTGAAGAGGTTTGTAAAGTACCTTGAGAGCCATTTTGACCCATTATATGATAACACATGTTCTTAGGGGTACTAGGACCCCTAGGGACATACATCATGTGTTTGAATGGATCTAAAGGGGTTATATGGTATGCTTTGACCCCTCTCAACCCATTATATAATAAAATATCTTTTGAGGGGTCCTATGACACCTAGGGACATACATCATGTATTTGAATGCATCAAAAGGGGTCATAGGGTGCTTTATGATCCCTTTGGAATTATTAAATGAGATCATATGTTCCTAGGGGTCCTAGGACCCCTAAGAAAATATTTCATGTGTTCAAATTAGTCAAAGGGGTTATAAAGTGCCCTATAACTTGTTTCAATGCACTATATGATAACATATGTTTTTAGGGCACTTAAGACCCCTAGGAACATATATTATGCATTTGAATGGGTCAAAAGGGGTCATATGGTATCCTATGAATCCTTTTATCTCATTAAATGATAACATATGTTCTTAGGGGTCCTAGGATGTCGAGGAACATATATCATGTGTTCAAATGATTGAAAAGGGGTTAGAGAGTACCCTATGACCCTTTTGAACCTATTACATGACAAAATATGTTCATAGGTGTACTAGGACCCCTAGGGCATACTTCATGTGTTTGAATGGATTCAAAAGAGTCATAAGGTTCCCTATAATCACTTTTGACCCATTATATGATAACATATGTTCCTATGGGTACTAGGACTGGGCTAGGGACATGCATCATGTGTTTGAATGAATGAAAATGGGTCATAGGCTACACTATGACCCCTCTCAACCCATTATATGATAGTGTATGCTCCTAGGGGTCCTAGGACCCCTAGGGAGATACATCATGTGTTTGAATGGGTGGAATGTCATCATAGGGTGTCATATGACCCCTGTTGACTCATTAAATGGTATCATATGTTCCTAGGGGTCATAGGACTCCTAGGAACATATATCATGTGTTTGAATGAGTTAAAAGGGGTCATAGAATGCCCTATGATTCCTTTCGATGCATTATGTGTCAACATATATATTCCTAGGGGTACTAGGACCCCTAGTGACATATATCATGTGTTTGAATTGGTCAGTGGGGTCATATGGTGCCCTATGACCCCTTTTGACTCATTGAATGATAACATATGTTCCTAAGGGTCTTAGGACTCCTTTGGACATATATCATGTGTTCGAATGAGTTGAAAGGGGTCATATAGTACCCTATGACACCTTTCGATGCAATATATGTCTAGGACATACTTTATGTGTTTGAATGGGTTGAATGGGGTCATAAAGTTCCCTATGACCCCTTTTGACCCATTAAAAAAAAACTACATTCCTAGGGGTCCTAGGATCATATATCATGTGTTCGAATGAGTCAAAAGGGGTAATACAAATACCCTATGACCCTTAAGCACACTTAATGTCATCGTATGGGTCAAAAGGGGTCATAGGGTATTCTAGGACCCCTTTTGAGCCATTAGATCACATCATTTATGTGGTTAGGGTTCCTCAAACCCATAAACACACATATTGTGATTGAATAGGTCAAAGAGTGTCAAAGGGTACCCTATGACCACTTTTGATCCTTTGGAGCCATTATATGTATGGTTAAGGGTCCTAAAGCATTTAAAAAAATGAAGGACCCTAAAAAGGGGTCATATTATTATATAAAAAATGAAAAAAAATTATTTTAAAATTTTTGTAAATATTTTTAAGGGGAAAATTAGGTATCGGATTTGAGAACTATTATCTCATTTATGAATGGGTACTTGATACTATCGAGTATCCGATTAGGTTTGGTTTTTCTTTAGATGCCAACTCTCTATGGTCAATGCCAAAAATGTCCCAAAAATATGTTTTTTGCAAGTTATTGTCGATTTCTAACTTTGACCATGTAGCTGACGAATTTTCTTTCATCCAAATTTGATGAAATTAAAAGGGTTTCTTGAGAATGTTCTTAGCTTTCCATCGATATAATGTCTGTTAAATTATGAGTTTAGTAAATAATTATCACTTATTGTCTAATGGAGTTAGCTACAAAGTGTTGATTGACATACTAATCAAAAATAGCTATAACTTTCAAACCATATAAGATTTTTGAAATCCAAAAGATGCATCAGATTCTATGCTTTGACCTACTATAAGGAAGAAAAAAAACATGAATTTTTTCTTTTTTTTTGAATTAGTTATGGTGGTTAGACATGGGAATTATTTTATTCTAAAAATGGTATAGTAGAACATTCATAGTTAATTATTTATTTGGAATAAAAATACGATCTGAGAATGAGTGTACTTCTTATATCGATAATATTATTAAAAAATATTATCATTTGATTTTGATTAAGGTGGTCAAACATACACCTACTTCTTATTTTTGTCTTGAAACTTTTATACTACTACATTAAAATCCAAAAATTTGTCCAATTTTTTTTTCTTTAGATAAGGCCTAGTAGTTTATAAACTATATTTAATTTCTTATAGATTTTTTTCTTACAACTTTTTGATATAAAGTCCATAACTACTTTAAAATTATGTGTCAAGATGACATAACCTTGATTTTTTGATTTTCACTGCCACTTAAGGGCATAGTTTGGTTGAACATGATACTAAACATACCTAGCTATTGAGCCCATGGAATGATGTCTTCTACTAAATCATGAAATACCTCACTCTAGAGGGCTTCTACAAAATGAATTACTATTACCGCTTTCTTCGTTTCAACAAATTTTGCTATAATAATGAAATATCCATTTCCTTATTTTTATTGCATGACTTAGAGGCTTTTGTAATGGATGTTAGAAAGTGTAGGGAAGAAGGAACAAACTTTACCATCCTTCTTCTAGGTCTCATTTCCTTGCTTTACAATTTCTACTACACCGTGTGGCCCCATGCAATATTATCTTGTTGAATCCCCCAAGCCCCAATACCTCCCCCATGTCTATTTCTACCTATACTCCTAATTCCCTAGTTATTTCTCAGTATTCCCCTTCATTAAGTGGTAGAAAAAAGAAGAACCCCCCACTGTGTCTTTTTCACAAAAAAAACTAAGGTGGAGCTTGTTGTTGACCAAGGTGAGATAGGAAATGAGTCCATTGGGGAGAGGGGGGATCACAAAATTGTTTCTAACTCTAGAAAGAAAAAATGGGAGAAAAACATGACAACTCGAAAGAGATAGATTCAGATTCCAAGTCTAAGTGAAGTGGTAAAAAAAAACCCATGATAGGTAGAAGTAGAAAGATAGGATGCTCCTCTACATTAAGGATGATGAGGATAAGCCCCCCCTCTCTCCCCACCCCTTGCCGAGGAAATTGAAGAAGTCTCCTAGGAAGAGGACTCTTGTGTTTTGGGTAGCTTTAGTATGGGCACAATTGATCTCACAACCAAAGAGGATAATCTGGGTGCCAATGATAAGTCTCCCATGACTGCTACTTCCCCATTAGGAAGCCTAAGGAGGATCCCCCTAAAATCCCTCCCCAAGAGAAACCCCTTATTACTGCTCCCATGTATTGCATTATTCATGACCCCTTCCCACCACCTAATTTGGACCAAAAAAAATTCAAATATGTCGAAGTTTAATTGAAGAATTTGTGGATCAAGCTAGAAAATAGAAGAACTTGGTGATAGATTTGAAGATGAGGTTCATCACTCTGGTGGAGTTTGCTAGAAAGGTTATGCATTTTACAACAACCACTCTCCAACTTCTTCAGTAGGAGAAGACAAGAGGTAAGGCAAAGGATGATGAGAGGACAAATAGAATTTTACAAGTTCCTTTTGGATGATTGATTCGACATACTATCAGGGAAATGAACTACCCCTAAAGAGGAGAAAGAATGAAGACTTGAACTCATTCTGTGTCAATTTTGTTGTTGTTTCATGATGATTTAGCTCTTGCCCTATGTGGCCACTATGAAAGCATACATTTTGAACTTTAATACTATTAATTTATTTTGTTTTGATGTTCTAGCTGGTTACTGGTATGTCACTATCGACTATAATAGTTTTGATAATAGTTTTAATAACTCTCATAGGTACTTATTTTTTATGTTAATGGGTGGCTAGTGCATTGTTTATGATCCTAGTTAGTTAGTTGTCTATTACCTGATAATGCTTCTTTCACTATGGTTGTTTCTATTGGGCCACTCACCTATTTTTGAGTGCTACTAATATAAAAATTAAAGATTATAACAATACAAATTTACATCAGCAGTAAAACAATATCTATGTATGTATATATGTATTTATGTATGTATGTATGCATGCATGTATGTATATGTATGTATGTATCTGTATCTACACACACGTGCACGCGCGCGTGGTCACACACACACACACACACACGGTAAATTGTGAGCCTCTTATCGAAGAGGTCTTGGGTTCAACCTCTTACCAATCAAAATAATAATAATAATAATAATAATAAAAAAAATGTCTTTTTTTCACTTACTTTTAGACAGACTTAATTATTAATATAGATGTTTTGTCATATGCTTAGTTTACTAATGGACCTTAGTTTGAGACCATCATGCAACTAGCTACGATTGTTCGATAGTCTAGATTTAATTTTCTTAGACATATTTCTTCGCCCTAGACTAAATACTCTTTACTATCTCCTTTAGTGTACTATAAAACAACTCATTAAACTTTTTTTTCTAAATGTGAAACTCATTTACACGATACTATTCATAGGAAGTAGCGAATGCTTCAATCACTCTTTCATACTTTGGATAGAATATGATATACATGACAAGAATGCAACAAAGATATGTAAGAAGCTACAATATTCACTTGTAGCAACATAACATGCACTTCACTATTTTTAAATAATATAAAAAGCTTTGCGGCAATCTGAGGAAGATCATCGACAATGTCATATTGATTGATTGAAAGACAAACGTGCTCATTATGTAAAAACTAATTTATTTTTTTGAGATGTTCAGACAAGGCAACTCGAGGAAGCCAACCAATTTTCCTTCACCCTATCACTTTCTTTTCTCTTTGTTGATCCCCTTCAAACATATGGGTGAAAGTCCCTCGCTATTCAATTTTAGTGTTAATGATTTATCAAGCATGTTGTACCGAATTATACTAATGTGCTAAGAGATGAAATTAAGCTTTGTTTATGTAGAACTCAGATCACTTTCATATCATAATTAATATCATAATTAATGTTGTGTGTGTGAAGGAAAATTGTTTAGCGGGTTGTCTTATCTAAACATCTCAAATTTTTTGTTTAGTTTTGTTATCTATAATGAGCAGGTTTGTCTATCAATCACTAAAAAAGACATTGTCGATGTTCTTCCTCAGATCACCACAAAAGTTTACAACACTCTAATTTGCAAATCTAGCCAACATCTGTCATTTAACATTTTCATCTAAGTTTGTTAGACATAAATAGGATTGATTTTTTTATATCAGTTTTTAAATAAAGTTATTTAATATTTATATAAAAATGCTAAACCGCAAGAAATATAAACATTAAATAGCATTATATAAAAACACATAACAATAAATCACTCCTATTTATACCTAACAAAACTTAGATGAAAATGTTAAACCACGGAAGTTGGCTAGATTTGCAAATTAGAGTGCGCAAACTTTCCCAATAAGAAATGCAAACGGATTAAACATCACACACTAATGCTTCATTCCTAGAGTAAAAGTGTTAAATACTCAAAATTTGACTTACTTTTCCAAAATTAATTTCTAAATCAATAAGAAATTACACCAATGTGAAATGGCCCATATTTGTATATTAAGAATAGTTCGCTGTCTTGCCAATATCTAACAAGTAACATGCATAAACCGCATATTTTATAGCATCTAAATTTGGCCCATTCTCGTTAAGGCAATAAGTAGGATGAATCTTGCAACGGAAAATTTCAAAGATGCGGGGATAGCTCAGTTGGGAGAGCGTCAGACTGAAGATCTGAAGGTCGCGCGTGTTCGATCCACGCTCACCGCACAAGTATTGCGATAATTCGATGTTGTATCCGAATTTCATGTCCAAAATTAATCAGTAGGATGAATGTGACGAACAATTAAATAAGTTAGAACGCATAGTTTTTATAAAGATCAGCGTTTTCTAATCAGATGTCTAAAACATTTATTCCCTTTTCTAAAACAATTACTCCATCTAAATTATGGTGAAAATAATATACCACTACTATTTTGCCACTTCATTCTTCAGTTCAGCTATTTGTTAAAAATAAATTAAAACATACAAATACAACATTATTCAATTTGTCTAGCGAAGCAACAATCGATAGGACTATTTCCTATTACTTCAGTTGTTGTGTGCTCCCAAATAGAACTGATTTATGCTCGCAATTTTAGCACATATATCAATTTGGTTCTGTATTATAATTAGGTGCTCTAATTTCTTCATTGTTTTATTGTTTTGTAATATAATTTTTGTTACGATAAGACATCCTGCAATGCTAATGCATTGATTCAGCTAATGGTTTTCTTTATAATTTAAGGGGTGAATTTCATTTTTTATATAAACTGTGAATTTGTTAACTGTAATTACAGATTCTTTATGTGGATAGTTAGAAACTAGTTAGTTAGTTGTCTATGTAGGCATCGCTGCCACATTAAAAAATACTAATAATCGATCACACATGTACTAATAGTTGATCAAATTTTTTATTTTTTAGGTTACATTTGTGCAAAAAGTACTATAGCGCCTACAAAGGTTCACCAAAAAACCATCAAATTTTGGTTATTTGATGCACTAGGAACTATAGCTGCACAAAGTTAGCCTAAGCACCTACTAGGTTGTTTCCCCTATTCATATATGATTTTATTTTACCTTGTCTTTATAAAATTCAGCAACATTGTCTAGTGTGCTAAGATTTGTTCCTATATAATCAATTAGGTTGTTTCCCCTATTCATATATGATTTTATTTTACCTTGTCTTTATAAAATTCGGTTATATTGTCTAGTGTTTCCCCTATTCATATATGATTTTATTTTACCCTATCTTTATAAAATTCGGTTATATTGTCTAGTGTGCTAAGATTTGTTCCTATGTTATTGTATTCGTGATAGGCAATTATTTCAACCAATTAAATTTGATTATTTTTATTTTAAATTTTAATGTATCATTTTTCTAATGTATATATGTGAAATTTTTAATTTTTCAAATCAACAAAATCATTTTACTTCTATTTGATTGGCTCATTTATTTGAGGTGTTATTGGAGAATTTTCAGGAATCATACCCTTTTTTTCAGGCAATATTTTGTAAACAGAAATTTATTAAATCTTATAATTTCTACATTCTTATAATGTTTAAATCTTTAATAAAATATTAAATAAATTATATCAAATACTATCACCAAATTAGAATTATTAACTGTAATGTACTATTATTTGATTAAACTATAATATTAACTTCAATGTGTTATCTATCTAATTAAATTATAATTATTAAGTTTAATGTAATGATAAAATATTAATTATATTATATTAAATATTATTACCAAATCATAATATTTAAGTTTAGTATAATATTATTACCAAATTATAATCTGTTGCCCGGTTATAAAATTGTTCCAATTTTATAAGTCTCGGTTAATTTTTGAAACTTGCCTAGTTTTAAGCTTTAAATTGGCCATTTTATCTCTGAGTTTTTGTGAGTTTCTAAATCTTCATGTCTCCAGCTCGTTCTCAGCTCCGCATAGCATTTGAAATTTTTAAAATCCGGCTTCTGAGCTCCACTTTATCACAGGTTAATGGGAAATTCAAAATATGTATTTTCAAGTCTATCATTAACCATTAACCTTTCAAAAGGTTAATGATAGCTTCCAAAAACATGTTTTTCTTAACCTCTCAAAAGGTTAATGATAGCTACCAAAAACATGTTTTTCTTAACCTCTCAAAAGGTTAATGATCGCCACCCAAAACATGTTTTTCTTAACCTCTTCAAAGCGGGTGCCCAGATAGGAGGTATATTGAAAGTTACAAAGTGAAACTCTTGAACCATCGAAAAAGGTGTATGAACACCATTTGTACAAAAACTGCTTGGCCCTTGACTAAAGAGAAGGGAAACTAGTGAGCGTAAGCTCGAGCTGACGCTTAAAACAGCAAGCAAAGATTTTGCGAAATAGAAAAATCCCTCAATTACTATTGAGGTAAGGGCATTGATGTACTTGGCATTTAGGTTGAGCAGTGAGATCAGTGAACATGGGAACAGAACAAAGAGCAGATTTGTTGAAGGTTATCCATACAACAAGTAGAATATTCAAGAGGATCAGATTGGATTTAGGATGCACAAGAGACAGTCATTGCAAATCTCTACCGGGGCATGAAGGCCATAGAAGAAGCAAACACATCATCTAATACAATTTCTGCAAGTACATTTACTATAAAAAAAGCTGTGTGAAATGGCTTGATAGTCGACACCCTCATTCCGCACTTTATGTGTCCTTTGGAAGCAGGATAGCTCTTACTCGTTCCCCATACCTCATGCTAAGATCCCTCTAGTGCTTGGGGAGTGGTAGAATATTGATGCTAACGAAGTCAAGAGGCATTTCAATTCTGTGGACAGTGCGATGGTTGGTGCGTATGCCAAAAAAGGGAACATGGGAATGGTGTGCGATTTGTTTGAAAGAATGCCTCAGCGAGATGCAGTCTCGTGGAATGTATTTTCTTACGTATGAAAAGCCAAGGCACATGATTTATTTGACCAAATACCACAAAACCCGAGCCATAAGATTTTCAAGCAGACTTGTCAAACCTACGGCTTCAAATAAGATGGTGAAGCCCATGGGTGTGCATTGTTGGGATTATGGCCATAGCACGCTAGCCGCTCAATGATACCCATTAGATCTGAGGATAAAAAAATACAATTTATTCCATGCGGGAAAAATGTCTAATAATGGAGCCACAATACCTGGCCCTTTCAAAGCATATGTCTATCATTGTTTTATGAAATGTGATGGCAATCCACAATCTCATTCCAGCGCGTGAAGGAACTACATTGCATTAAGAAATTGATAACTCTTTCTTGTGGCGAGTTTGGTATTTCACCTACGTGAAATTTTGAATATTCGTGTGGAGAGAATGACAGGGCATGGTAACTATTTGATCAATCTCCCTTCATCTTTCAGCCCAAGTGCATGAAGGTGAGCGACAGTTGCAAAAATAGACAAGACACAGGAGTTGTTTGATCTAATTTTTCCATTCTCAACTTGATCATGGACAAGCACATGAACCATTTGATAAAATACCTTAGAAAAGATGAAGTTTAAGTGTGACTTGTGAACTGTTTGGAAATTTCATCCTCGAGTCTGCAACTCCTAATGAAAATCAATGGTATTTGCAAGATCATAGATAGGGCTCGATAATTGTTTGGTAAAATAAGTAGATCAACACATTCATAGTCAAAGCATGTTTTCACTATATGTAGAAATTCAACCAAGGAGATAATGATCATCTCTAATCTGCATAAGGAAGGTAGTTCGATGCCACTATGATGAAGCCAATATCATGTAACACCACCTCAGACTTCTTTGCCATTCTCACCAAGAATCCATGGGTGCAAATGGATAAGGTGTATGCGCGGTAATACAAAGGAGTGCCAGTTGTGTTACTAAATGCCTTATAGTGATATTATCTTGAGGAAACATTTGGAATGATTGCATAGTCAAATCATGAATGAAACATATCATGAAGAATAAGGTTTGTGATGATTTATAGAAGAAATACACCAAATGCTTCACACAACATGCATCATTCAAACATACAGAGAAAAGTTTGGGAATTCATGATGGCATGCATCGGGTAGTATATACAAAGCGCAAGATGTGGCACTATGCTTTCCCTAATGAGCCTTGGATTTCCCTCAAGGAAGACCCAATTGGGATCATTTTCGGTGCATTGGATATCCTCGCCACCTATATTGATATACAAGGAGTGATATTTGTATATGTTGGAAAAGCACAGGCTTCCTTGTTTTCCTCGTTTGTGTCTCCTAATGCATTTGAAAGTGGCTTCACTTTACTTTAAGAGGGATCGACTAACTGCTTTGATTGGGATCAGGAAGATTCTCTGGTTTCTTCATCAAGACGAATTATTTAACTTAGATCCCAGAAGATATAAGTTTCAAGTCAGACGTTGTAAATTATGACTTTGATCATTTTGGGTTAATATTGTAGAGGTTAATTAACCTCACCTAAATCACATATTTGGGGGTAGTTATTAACCATGAAGAGGTAGTTATTAACCTCTATGTCTATATAAAGACTCCTGTTGCTTTGTAAGGGGGCTTTTTTTTGGTTTTAAAAATAAGGGAACACTATGCTGAAATTTTGATTGAGGGATAAATTTTGGAAAGTATGTACACTTTTTATCTCTAAAATTGAAAAATCTCTATTGCTTTCTTGGTGCAAGGAAATGAAATGAGATGTGCTTTGGGTTTCTTATTTTAAAATCAAAATTGGTATATGCAGTAGTAGACATTCTCATGGTGCTATGCGAGTGTTTACGAATAACAATGAATGTACTTGGTAATTTTGGTTGCCATCAAGCGTAGTTCTTGATCACCGTTGTTATCAATCTTGTTTACCGAAGAAGGTTGTAAGGGCATGTGGTGCATTCATTCTGAACGACTTTCTCCTAATCTTTAAAGTTTTAGATTCTTTATTTGAAAATCCTTTTCAAAAATCATATCATACGAGGGAGCTGCCCCTCTAAATGCAGAGGAAGGCCGCATACCAAGGGCCTCTCCAACTGTTGTGAATGGTTTGTCACACACTCTGTTGGGCACATTCTACTATAGCAAATCTATTTACCAACAGATTTTTGGCGACTCTGCTGGGGAGACTGAACAAGAAAGATTGATAGTCGCCTATAATGAAGCACAATGGTGCTTCCGCATGAGAACATTTTTCTTGTTCTCCAACCAAATCTTGGCTTCCAAAACACCCAGGAGGATATCATCTCAGACTTGAACACTCTATCCTAGAGGTGTAGACGAAGTGCTCAGCAATACCATCTGGTGAATCAAGTTCTTGAAGAAGAAGAAGAGTTCAGGGAAATCTTATGAAGAGCTCCTATTGGTCATAACATCGTAATTGTTTAAAGAATAGTAGTTATCCCAAGAAGAAACAGGCAGAATCTTGGTCACATCCAAAACCAAGTGAACAATAATCAATAACATGGTTGACAAAAGATACCTTCCCTAGAATGAAGGTTGGCGACTCTATTTTAAAGATTGATTATCGACGACTCTATTTGAAGGTAGTAATTCAGAATCATGGTTTGGTACAAGGGAAAAGTTGAAAGCGATAGTGATAGTGACAGTGATGATGAATACTTTTCATATCCTAAGAAACAGATTCCTGATGAGTCTCTGCAAGTTGAATTCTTGAAGAATTTCTATGGCGGTAGGAGGCTAGATCCTAAAATGGTTCATCCCCACTTACTTCAAGTTTTTCAAAAGATTGAAGAAGAGGATGGAAAGGATTATGGTTTTCTTTCTCATGATCAAGAATTCTTTTTGGAAAAAGATTCAGTGTATAAAGATAAAGAAGGCTTTGCTGAAAAATTTGTTTCATCCAAATCAACAATGAGGAATACTAAGAATGTCTCTCATGCACCTGCATCTCAGCAAAATCAGATTTTTATTGATCCTACGCAAGCTAGCTTCTTGAAGAGTTTCTATGGTGGATGGAAATTAGATCTAGGAGAGACTCATCCATCTTTGCTCTAGACATTGCAAAAGATCGAAGAAGAGGATGGTAAAGATTATCAGTTTTTCTCTCACAAGTCCAAATTATCTTTAGAAACAAGTTCTACATGTAATTATAAGGAAGAGTTTGACCAGAAAAGTGATTCATGTCAATCAAAGATGGATAGTGGTGGTAAAAAAGGTGCCCCAATTTCTGCACCTATTTCTCATCAAAATCATGCTTCCTTTGATCCCAATCAAGTTGAATTTTTAAAAAGCTTCTATGGGAATGCATGCCTGGATCCTAATAAAGTACATCCCTCTTTACTTCAAATACTACAAGAACTTGAGAAAGAAGACCCATGCAAGAATTATTTTCTTGATAGTACAACATCTTCTGATCCAAATGCTAGAAAGGATTCATCTAAATCTCCATGCATGAAAGAAGACAAAGGTCCTATGTCTAATCAAGGAGATGCTCAAGAAATGGTGCCTATAGAAGAAAAAGGGTCTAGTAATGTATCAAGACATGATTGTGAAGATTTCCAAATCCAGGAGAAATTATTCAATCATCTCGATCCTAATGAGAAAGAAAAAGAAATATCAAAATCTCGGGAAACTACACAACCAATGATTGAAGATGAGGAAAATGTGGATCAAGATGAGTTTCATACTGCTTTTATTCCTACTTGGTGCCTAGATGCTTCAGATGATGACTTCCTATGTGGAGAAAATCTTCCCAATCATCCTTTCATGATCATTCAAGATGAATCTATTGATGACACCAATACATCAGTTGTCATAGAACAATTAGAAAGCACTACCATTGATGGAGATAAAAGAAGTCATGAACTTCTACAAATATTTGCTTTCTCTGAGGAAATGGAGACCTTTACATTTGATGATATTGATGAACTTGTGATTAAACAATCGATTGATGAAAAAGTTAAAAATCAGCTTCTAGGAGAAGAAGATGAACCATGTAATCTTAATTCTTTATCATGCATGCCAACTTTCACACTTCATGAAAATTGTCTTCAAGAAGAAATGATGATTCAAGAGGAGATAGATATCATTGAAAATATTGAAGATGAAAGCTATATGGATATGAAGACAAGTTCCCCTATTCCAATGAAAGTGAAATTAAATTCCTATCAATCATTTAAAGTTCAAGGAAATCCTCTTTTTGAGTCTTCTCATCCAATAGGAAATTCTATGCTAAAGAACTTCTATGAGAAGAATAACCATGATGAAGAAAGTAATGAGTTAGCAAGGGATCTCATGGAGGAATCCAGTGAAGAAAACGCTTATGATGTATTTACTCCAAGATTGTGCTCAAAATCTTTGGATGGTAAATTTCTCTATGAAAGTAATGTTTACTTAAATCCTTTATTCATAGAGAAAGGCATTTCTGTTGATGGTTCTCAAATAGGTGTTCAAGGACGAGGTCCAATGGTTACAACTCCACAGATTCCTTTGCATTATAGATCATATGAAGGCAATCCAATATGAGGTTTGATATCTTTAAATCTTAATCACCAGAAGGATCTTCAGAAGGAGAATTTTGATATTAATGGAAAGGAAATTGAAGTTATGACCAACCATGTTGACAATGATATCAGTGTAACTTCGCAGTGCCTAAAAATTCAAGATGATCTTTGGGAAGATAAGGAAGAAGAAATGGATCATGAGAAAATTCAATATAACATGGATGTGCATCCTAGTTGGAATAATTTTACAGAGGATTCAACCATGACCATACCCATGGAAAAGCAAGAGTATCTAGTGTTAGAAACAAGTTCAAGACTTCATGATGATCAATCACTAGAAATTCAATTAGAGAGCTTGCCAAATAGAGGGGAAGATCAAAAATGCATTGAGAAACTCAAGAGACTTATACTTCAAATCTTTCAAAATGAAGTCATCTATGACATGCAATAGGAAGCAGAGTTGATTTTAAAGTCTAAGATTTTTGATGAAGCCTAGTTATTTGGATATGCTCTTTCATCTAGAGATATGGGGCATGCTAGGAATTTCAAAGTTAGTATTCAAGTAGCACACTTATATTGGAACCCATGGAATCTTATGAATTGCCACATGTTGGTGCACCATGGTATTTATTTTACCCACCCTATGAATGGATTTGCATGATTATACCTTGAGTCACTAAAGGTAGGGAAACCTGCCTTGTACATAGTCTAGTTAGGAGTTTGTGGTGCTTTAGTTTTTCTTTCTGTTGTCCCATTTATTTTTTTGGGTGCTAGTTTCCTCCCTTTTGCAAAGTGATCCCTCAAGTGACTCTATAGCCCTAATGGATAAGACATCGTTTTAATTATTCTAGATTCGAGCTTCGTCCTGTACAGTCCTTGTCCCTCATTCTGCAACTTTGGAAGTAGGGTAGCTCTTATTCGTTCCCCATAACTCATGCTGAGATCCCTCTAGTGCTTGGGGAGTGGTAGAACAATAATGCTAACAAAGTCAAGAGGCACTTCAATTTTGTGGATAGTGCGATGGTTGGTGCGTATGCCCAAAAAGGGAACATGGGAATGGAGTGCGATTTGTTTGAAAGAATGCCTCAACGAGATGCAGTATTGTGGAATGTATTTTCTTATGTATTGAAAGCCAAGGAACATGATTTATTTGACCAAATACCACAAAACTCGAGCCATAAGATTTTCACGTAGACTTGTCAAACCTAGGCCTTCAAATAAAATGGTGAAGCCCATGGTGTGCATTGTTGGGATTATGGCCATAGCATTCTAGCCGCTCAATGATACCCATTAGATCTGAGGATAAAAAAATACAATTTATTCCATGCGAGAAAAATGTCTAATAATGGAGCCACAATACCTGGCCCTTTCAAAGCATATGTCTATCATTGTTTTATGAAATGTGATGGCAATCCACAAACTCATTCTAGCGTGAAGGAACTACATTGCATTAAGAAATTGATAACTCTTTCTTGTGACGAGTTGGGTATTTCACCTGTGTGAAATTTTGAATATTCGTGTGGAGAGAATGACAGGGCATGGTAACTATTTGATCAATCTCCCTTCATCTTTCAACTCGAGGGCATGAAGGTCAGCGATAGTTGCAAAAATAGACAAGACACAGGAGTTGTTTGATCTAATTTTTCCATTCTCAACTTGATCGTGGACGAGCACATGAACCATTTGATAAAATACCTTAGAAAAGATGAAGTTTAAGTGTGACTTGTGAACTATTTGGAAATTTCATCCTCGAGTTTGCAACTCCTAATGAAAATCAGAGGTATTTGCAAGATCATAGATAGGGTTTGATAATTGTTTGGTAAAATAAGTAGATCAACACAATCATAGTCAAAGCATGTTTTCATTGTATGTAGAAAGTCAACCAAGGAGATAATGATCATCTCTAAGCTGCATAAGGAAGGTATTTCGATGCCACTATGATGAAGCCAATATCATGTAATACCACCTCAACCTTCTCTGCCATTCTCACCAAGAATCCATGGGTGCAAATGGATAAGGTGTATGCATGGTAATACAAAGGAGTGCCAATTGTGTTGCTAAATGCCTCATAGTGATATTATCTTGAGGAAACATTTGGAATGATTGCATAGTCAAATCATGAATGAAACATATCATGAAGAATAAGGTTTGCGATGATTTATAGAAGGAATACACCAAATGCTTCACATAACATGAATCATTCAAACATACAGAGAAAAGTTTGGGAATTCATGATGGCATGCATCGGGTAGTATATACAAAGCGCAGGATGTGGCACTATGCTTTCCCCAATGAGCCTTGGATTTCCCTCAAGGAAGACCCAATTGGGATCATTTTTGGTGCATTGGATATACTCGCCACCTATATTGATATACAAGGAGTGATCTTTGTATATGTTTGAAAAGCACAGGCTTCCTTGTTTTCCTCGTTTGTGTCTCCTAATGGATTTGAAAGTGGCTTCACTTTACTTTTAGAGGGACCGACTGACTGCTTTGATTGGGCTCAAGAAGATTCTCTGGTTTCTTCATCAAGACAAATTATTTAACTTAGATCCCAGAAGATATAAGTTTCAAGTGTAAATTATAACTTTGATCATTTTGGGTTAATATTGTAGAGGTTAATTAACCTCAACTAAATCACATATTTGGGGGTAGTTATTAACCTCTATGTCTATATAAAGACTCCTATTTGCTTTGTAAGGGGACTTTTTTTTGGTTTTAAAAATAAGGGAACACTATGCTGAAATTTTGATTGAGGGATAAATTTTTGAAAGTATGTACACTTTTTATCTCTAAAATTGAAAAATCTCTATTGCTTTCTTGGTGCAAGGAAATGAAATGAGACGTGCTTTGGGTTTCTTATTTTAAAATCAAAATTGTTATATGCAGTAGGAGACATTCTCATGGTGCTATGCGAGTGTTTACGAATAGTAATGAATGTACTTGGTAATTCTGGTTTCCTTCAAGCGTAGTTCTTGATCACCGTTGTTATCAATCTTGTTTACCGAAGAAGGTTGTGAGGGCGTGTGATGCATTCATCCTGAATGACTTTCTCCTAATCTTTAAAGTTTTAGATTCTTTATTTGAAAATCATTTTGAAAAATCATATCATATGAGGGAGCTACCCCTCTAAACGCAAAGGAAGGCCACATACCAAGGGCCTCTCCAATTGTTGTAAATAGTTTGCCACACACTTTGTTGGGCACATTCTACTATGACAAATCTGTTTACCAACATAATTATAATTATGAAGAATGTACTATGTATCTAATTTAACTATATTTATTAAATTTAATTACTATTATTTTATTAGACTATTATAACTATGACAAATACAAGCCACTATGTGGCACTTGTTAATAATTCAACACATTTTACAAATGTAAAAATAATTTTTAAAGATTTAAAAATTTTGATGTTTAAAAATCTAACTGCTTTGGTATTATAAGTTGATTTCATAAAAAAAATATTAAACTATTATTGATTTTTATATTAATTTATATTGAAAGTTGATTAATATTTCTATATGTTAAACAAACAAATACAGATGTAAAGCTTTTAATTTTAGAAACAAAAATATTAAATGTTTGAAAATATATTTTAAATATAATGTATAAATGTTTAATATTCAAATATAATATTTCTAAATTTTGAAAAATAAAAAATGTCTATATACAAAATAGTTCTAAAATGATATATATAAATTTTAATTTATAGAAAATATTTAAAATATTGATTTTTTGCAAATCTTAAATACGTAAATATTTCTAAATTCAATAAATAAAAAATACATATTTGCATAGATATTTGAGAAATAATATATAATATATAGTTTTCAATATAGAAAAGGAAACAGAATCACAAAATTCAATATAATGTTTTATTTTATTTATCATTTATTTTCTATTAATATTATGCAATAATGAACTCCTTAATAAGATTAATGTGAGTAAAAAAAGTGTGGAGCAATGAGGGAGTTTTCCATAGTGGCTAGGGCTTCTTGGCCCAGTCTATTGCCCTTCTATTTTCTGTAGAGGAGTTACTATTCATGTGGGAGTGCGCTGGGTGTGTGGAGTGTTAGGGTTTTGGAATTGCATGTGTCCGATCAAGATGGGTGCATCTATGTAAGAAGTGTTTGGAGGTTTTGGATCTTCATATGTGAGCTCAGGACTGGTGCTTCTGCTCACATGGAAGACATCACAACTTCTTCTTCTTTAGTGATTACTGGGGCTAACCCACCTCACCAATATTCTTTAGATTTGCATGCAAAGAGATCTAATTCTTTTTATGTGGGGTCGAGCTTGAAGTTGAACAAATTTAATGGATGTCTTCCAAGGAGCCATGAGCACCCTGTCCTTGTCATTTCTCTAGAAGTAGTTATGGAAGATGTTGAATATTGGACAAACCTTGCTCTGATTTGTAATTTTTTTGTATTCAAATACCTATGTTAGCTCTTGAGTCTTGGATCTGATAGTTGTGGTAGGTAGAGAGTGATATGGACATCATGCTGACTGGGAACAATTATTTCTTGGTGGTTATCTTTTTGCATGTCTGATTGTGACACCATTTTTGAGGGTGGACCACATTTTAATAATAGTCTGGGGTTGTGTCTAAAACTTTTGCATATGAGGTTCAATTATGTGAGGATCTCCCATTGAGGGTTCATGTTTGGGTTCTCTTTCCATGACTTCCTCTTGAGCTTTCGTGAAAAGGCATCCTACATTAGATACCTGCTTGCTTGGGAAGCCAACTAAGACTATGCATTAATCACTGGACAAAAAGGTTATTTCTTATGCTTGCATTTGTGTTGACATTGATTTGAATAACCCTTTGCCAGAGTCTTTGAAAATTTATGTTGGTTCATCCTCATGGGTTCTATAATTGGACTATGTATCCCTATCTTTTCACTGTCAAAGATTTCATAAGTATGGGCATTTTTAGTGTTAATGTCCTAAAGCCTCTAAGGGAAATAGTGGGAGATCTAGTGGGTATTCCCTTTCATCAAGCCCAAATAAGGATTGTGATGGTGAGGGGAAATCTCAAGCTGATAATGTCAGAAAGGGGAAAGCTCAGATGGATACCACAAATAAGGGGAAAGGGCTAGTCAACTTAAGAAGCCCTAATAAGGATGACTTATTTTACACTTGAGATAAAGAAGATGATAGAAGTCTTCATTCTTAGATTGAGAATCAGATGTAGGTTGTAGTTGATTTGGAGTGTTAGCTAATATGTTGTTAGAGTAAGGTCTTCATCCATATGCTTCATTTGTTGCAGCTAGTCTAGTTGGGGGGATTACTATCCATGACTCTCTTGATGTAGACAATGATACAATTGTTCAACATAAGATTGAGACTCCTATTGATTTGGAGTCAAGGGCTATGATGGCCTTTCCTGCTCCACAAGACAATGATATTCTCTTGGCAGATTTGGTGAAAGACATTTTTGCTTCTGGTAAGGACAAGGTATCTCCTCTTGCACTTGGCTTGATGCAAATACCATTCAAAACTGTCTCTTTTTCTACCCCTTCAAGGAGTGGCTACAAAAAGGATCAAGATAAACTTAAACTTATAAGAGATTTATTAGTAGAGTTTGGAGTTGTATAGCTCATGGAAGAACACTTTCCCTACTAAACTCAATGATTTTTCTTTGATGGAATGTTAGGGGATTGAGTAGCACCACTAGACAAAAAGCTTGGTGGTTGATCACTTTCCTGACATCCTTTATATTCATGAGACTAACCTTTTAGTAAAGTTTTGGTTTGATGTGCTTTTAGTATTTGGCTTCTTGGTCAATGTCAATGCGTTGGCTCTTTTTAGAGCTCTAGTGGTCTTTTTATGTACTGTGACCATAAAAATTCACCTCTCTAGGGTGGATCTCTAATCAATCAACTCTTTTATTGATTTCCTCTTTCTTGGAAATTGGTGAGATGATTTTGGTAACAAATGTGTGTGCTTCAATTGATCTCCCTAAAAAGATAGACTTTGGGTGCATATAAGGTATGGTCAAAGTTTTCATCCTTTTTTGCCTCATATTGTTGCTAGAGATTTCAATTTAGTCTAGAATCTGGAGGAGAGAAAAGGTGGGTTGGCCTATTCAAGCCCTTCTATGGAACTTCTTCATTAAAATAGTGACCTTTAACATCTTTTTGATGTCAAGCCACTTAATGAAATTTTTACATGGAATAATAGAAGAGGTGGAGAAGAAGCTATCTCAAAAATGCCTAGAGATATTTCTTGTTTCATGCCTTTGGAATAGTGGTAATCTTTATCTCTCTTCTAAAATTCTAGAATGGCGGGTTTTTTTTATCACTGGTCTATCAAGCTCTGATCTAGCTATATTTCTATTCCCAAGAATACCCCTTTTAAGTTCTAGTTGATGTGGCTCCAAGATTCTTCCCTTCATGATTTAATTGTCCAATGGTGAAAAGATGGTGGCCTAGATTATGGCACTACTATGTTCTTCTTGTCTATAAAATTATAGTACATTAAGAGGAAGATAAAGATGTGGAATATGACCAAGTTTTGCAATCTTCACATCATGAAGAAGAGGGCTCAAGTATGTCTAAAAATCATTACTAGATATATTCCAAATTTGGGTTTTTCTTAAGCACTTGGAAAATAAGATTTGCAAGTTTTAGAGATTTAGAAGAATAGGATCTTAGAGAGGAAATTTAGTGGAAGTAGAAGGATCAGATTGATTGACTTTAGGGAGGGATCAATCTAAAACCAGGAACTAAACTAACCAAGATAATTGTGAGGGGTATTGGAGTCTTGAACTTTATTTGGTGTCTTTAAAATAAATATCGATGACTCTTATCAAGGAAATCCATGCCCAATTGGTATTAGGGAAGTTGGGTGTAACAAATCTGGAGAAGTTCAGTTTATTTTCTCTATTCAAAAAGGTTATCATACCAATAATCTCATATACTTGTTCTTTCTATCTTGGTTGTAGTGGAACAATGTCGTAAGGGGGGATGGAGCAAGATCATTTGTGAGATGGATTCTTAGGTGGTTGTGAAATTATTGAATAAGTAAGAGCTACTAGTTGTTGTTTGACATTTGACTTTGGTTATAAAATAGATAATTCAGTTATGTAGGTCTCTTGACTTTGTTATTTTCACACATATCCCTCAAGAGTTGAATGGTGTGGCTAAATGCTTCTCTAAATGGACTTTCGAGAATATGCTAGATTGAAATTTTGTTGATCAAATGTTTCTTCCCCTTGACTTATCTCATGAGTTAGATTGACTTGTTCTTCATGATAAAGCTTATTAGAGATCCTTGTATCTTTTGTTGTTCTTTTCTCTTTTAATTTCAATAAATTTGTACCCCTCCTTTAGTTTATATTATGCAATAATCCAAAAAAAAATTGATGGAAACAAATTTTATTTGCAACTTAAAATCGTGATTTTTATATATCATTTTAAAAATGCATTCACAAAACATCAATGATATACTTTTGGCATTATGCAACTACTAGTTTAATGCAATGGGAAAGGATGACAAATAAATAATTTGTAAGTTTCATTTGCAAATTATGTGCCTAAAACTTCATTATTAAGATCTCATTTCTTATATGTCCCTTATCTTAATAGATTTGGATAGTGACATATATTAATGTTCATATTAAAATTTCAAGTATTGACGATTTCAGGATGTTAAGTGGTTGATCTATGAATTTAAGTGTTTAGTTTATCATATATATATACACAATACCATGCTTTAATTATAATGGTAAGTAAAAAAGCTTTCAAGAAATGAATTTCAATACTATTTTTTCAATAAAGATATAAATTTGATTCAAACCTATAAGTATTTGATCCTGAAATCTATTTAGTCAAAACTATCTATAATTAGTTTTTGTTAATTTTTTTCTTCATCAATGTTTAATATTACATTTCATGATATAACATAAGGATCTCTTGGCTTCCTAACATTCATCTTGATGATTGATCATAAAGTGTCATGAGAGATATTGATTACAAAATACAACTTTAAAAAACTTATTTTTAGAATGTGGTGTGAAATTTTTTGATAGAAAAAAAAGTTTGTCAGATTTAGAGGACATATGAGTTTGTAGGTAGAACATACCCCAAATAAAATAAAGCATATAAAAAATAGAACAGAGCATACCCAAAAAATTGAGTACCTATTTAATCATATTGTTGCAAAAATAATTTTGTTTGAATATAATTATAGTTTAAAAAATGTACTCAAATGTAGAGCTCTACAAAGATCTCTTGTATTTCTTTTGGTATATTTTGTAATTTATGTAATTAATTTTAAATAGAAATATTATTAGAGCAACCTAGTTAATCACAATATCAATGTCCTTTGGGAAAACCTTTTGTGACTTTGTTGTCCCATGTTAGTCTTATGGTTGGGTATATTTATTAGTGGTTGATAGGTGCATTTATTTATTATTGTATTTGTAATATTGGTGAGCGCAGTTCAATTCTAAAAAATGTTACATCACTTTTGATTTTTTTTAATAGATGCTCTATAACTTAATTCTTCAAAGAAATTTGAGGCTTTTGAATATTTGTTTATTTTATGATTTATAGTTCATTAATTGTCAATTTAGCTTCCTTGATCTGGTATCAGACCTAGTTTGAAAAAAATTTCATTCATTGCTTATGAGAGGAGGTCAAAAATCAATTTAAAGATTATACAAGAGCCTAAAGATCTTGGATATTGGGAGCTATCTAATGGAAAAGAAGAAAAGAAAAAAGAAAAGAATACAAGAATAGTAATTTTAATTAAAAAAATTTCCTTCCTTTCTCCTATTCATTTCATGCTTATGATTTTCTCTCTTCCATTGGAACTAGATAAATTTTCCTTTTTACAAATTGCAAGTAAAAGGTCTTTAATTTGTTGTGTGGAATGTGAAAAAGAGGTCTTTGTTGTTTGTGTGTGTGTGAAATGTACACAAGAAACAATTGATATATAACTTTTAATTTTTCTAAATATTAAAGAACTTTAAGCATTCGACTAGAATCAAATGTATTAAAATTTTAATTAGAATTGAATGAGGTAGAAGTAAAGTATTTACATATTCTATATATTATATTTGTATTTTATAATGTGCACTTTATCTACAAAGTACTATTAAATCATTTCTTAAAGAGGGCTAAATTTGTGAAATTCAATTTTTTTTTGCAAATAAATGCATTATTGGCTGTAATGAAACTTATTTATATATATATATATATATATATATATATATATATATAATTATAACATGAAGATTTATCTATGAGTATAATAACAGAGTATCTATTTATCAATCTAAAGGGGTAAAATGGAATCAACCACCCTAGCATGTTTAAAATGAGGGAAACCAAGATCCACCCCCTATATTAGATTCAATTGACACAAAAGAGAATGTCAGTTCATATCCTAATGCAAAATGATGATTTACTTGGATTTATTTCCCTCTCACCTCCACCTTAAGAGGGTTTAGAGCAAGTGGATATGCATTATACAAATGAAATATAAAGATATGATAAGATGATAAAGTATATTGAAATGGAAAAGGGGAAAATGATATGCCTTGCAAGATACAAACTTACCACGTACACCAATAATTGTGAGATCTACAAAACCTAGAAATTGTTCAATGATCTAGCAAGGTTGACCTCTTTCTAATCAGGGGCAAGTTTCACATGAGGGTGGTCTTTTCCTAAACTAAGGGTGTAGCGTGGCCTTGATCAACTATATCTGACACTAATTTTGATTTTACAACTCGAACAAATGACAAGAAGGTTATCAAAATATGCAATCTATTTGTCATTCCAAGATCTCATACCTACAAAATAAAGGGATATTATTTGCTATTTTAGGGTTGGCAGGAGGGGGTGCCTCAATTAGACCTTAGTTTAGGAATTAACCTTTAACTCAAATAGAAATAGAATTCTAGAAAATAGTAGTGATAGATCTAACATGAAGCAATACAAATATACAAATATACTCTTGAGTTTAGAATTTAATCAAGTATTTAGATGCAATAGCCTTGACTTAACTTCAAAAATCCTAAGAAAGGAAATTGAAAAAAATCAAAATCTTCATGAATGAATGTTCTTGAAGTTATCCTTAGGAATTAAAGTAGATGAATGCTAATCTTGAGAGGATTAATGTCGAATATGCAATAATAGATCTTGAAATGTATAAAGGGAGGTCTTGAATGTTGAAAGTGCTACAAAAGATCATGTGTAAACTCCTTCAATATCTTGAATGCATTAATCCTTGATCTTCCATACAAATATTTGTTGAATGCCTTGAATGCAACTTGAAGAATGCTTCATAACTTGAGAGCTTGAGTGTGAGAGCTTGGACATGAACTTGATGGATATGATATGAGATGCATAATAGAGAAAAAATATATGGCTTTATAAAGGTCTTAGAATTAAATTTCTCATGAATGCTGACCCATATTAAAGTGATCAACACCCCAAAATAATCTTGATACGGGACCTAAAAAGTAGACCTAAAGTAGGGCCCAAGCAAGGATGCAGTACATCACTGATCAACCTAGTATGGTTTTACTATGTTCATGATTGCGCAGGGGTGCACTGTATCTTTTCCAACTAGGGCCCAAAATGTTTGATATTCCTTTAGGGTCTTGAATCCTAAAAATCATGTGCATAACTCAATATAAAGACACTACATCCATAAAATAGATTTTGAGTAATTGGATGAAGAAGAGGGAAGATCTAAGTAGATAGACCTTTTCTCAAGCTTTATGCCATGAAAATAGTATCTTTAAAGAGGATTAATTAGGTCATACCCTAATTATACCTAGGTGAAAGTATAAGAAAGGGGATAAATGAAAATGAATGATGAGATCACATTATTGGTTGCTAAACTATCATTAAATTGAAGCACTTCTAATTTAAGACAGTAAAATTACCCCCCACTTTAGAGAGTGTATGAATCAACCCATACTCACAATAAGGTAGAAAGGTGAAGAAGAAGAGAAGAATATGGTGAATCACAATTTTTATAACATCACATAGTCAAAGGGAATAATTCCCCAAGATCAAGGGTTATAACTCAACATCCTTGTACAAAGGTGCAAAAGCTTGGAAAAAAGAAACAAAATCTAAAAAGATAAAGACACAACAAGGGGTTTGTACTAAAACAAGCCTAAATGAACTAGTGAAAGAGACCTTAGATGAACAAATGTCTTGCCACTAATATCATATTTGAAATCTATTAGAAGAGCATAAATTATGATATAAGAAATAAAAGAGAAACACAATGAAAAACATAGCTTCTAGATCTTCAAGAATGAAAGAAAAAGAGTGAAAGGAGAGAAGAGAGATAACATCACTCAGTAGGGTGGTCATCCTAATATGAAGGACATGATGAATTTCTTGTGAAATATGTCATTGAATAGTCTAAAAAAGTGGTAATCCACTAGTAAACCTATCATAGTTCCACCCATAGATCAACATCCTTTGTATCATTATGACATCGCCTTGTAAAAATGTGTTACTCATGTATGAGAATTATCATATTATTATTTAATGTATTACCTACATATGAGATTTAGAAAGTTTGTCTACTTTACCCATATATAATATTCAGTATATGTGTCTAGATGTATTACTCATGTATGAGACTTAGCAATCTTGTATGCATTACCCATAAAAAAGATTTAGCATATTTCTAGATGCATTACCCATAAATTAGATTTAGCATGTTTGTCTGCATTGCCCATATATGAGATTTAGCATATGTTCTTTTGCGTGCATAAGGAAGATGAAGTAACAACAAATAGATTTGAGAATAACTTAGAAATCATACCAAGCATCTAAGGATAAAGTATTCTAATGCATATTTAGAATCCATATTTTCTATCCCATGATTGTGAGAAAAAGCTATGTTCAAGGAGGGCATATCAATTTCAGCCTCCTTATCACATCTATACACTAGACATGAGAAGGAAGAGAAATAGGATACATACCTTATGCAATAAGGATATATCCTTAAAGAAATGATGCAGGCTATGTTCATAGTAAAGGGCCTTAACCCTTACCATCTAAGAACATAATCAAATTGAAAAAATGATATATTTCTTATGGAAAGAAGATCCTCATAGGGGAGAAATCTTAATGACAAAAAATCTACCAAATATGAGTTCTTGACCAAGATAACATCTTTGAGATAAAGAAGAAGGGAAGAAGAACAAGAATGCACCTATTCACCACTCTTTATATAGGTAGAATATGGATCCTTGGATGAAGGATGACAATCTCCAAGAAATGGAAAGTATTTATAATGGACATAAGTTTACTTGATAAATAAGAGGTGATGACCTAGGACATACACCTCTTTGAAAAAGAGAGAATCCATTGTCAAAACACAATCCTTAAAATACAAAGAACAATGCCACATAATAAAAGAAGTTGTGTTTTTAAGTGAAAGGAAAGTAAATCCTTAGAAAAAATAAATAAATAATATACAAAGCTTCTTGCCTCCCAAGCATGAAATGAGAATGTAAATCTACAGTGGATGTTATAACAAAATCTTATAGGATATTAGGATGAGTCATAAGAAAAAATTGATAGCCATGTACTAAACACAAATATCCCATTTTCGAAAAAAAATATTATTAAATCATGCAACACAATAGAGAGCATGAAAGAAAGAAACATCACATGATACAAAATTTTGAACAAGATGAGATGTAAGAAAAAATATCACATATTAAGTAAACTATAGATGATCATTAAATGAGAAGTATTAAAATCTAAGGCATGAAAAGTAATTTTCTAGGAAGAAACGAACACATGTATGTAACTAATAAATACATACCCATAGATAAGAATATTCAATAAAAAAATACAAATTTATGGAGAAATGAGAGAGAGGGATGAAAGGATAGCACATCATTTACTTTGTTGTCATGAAAGAAATAACCAAGGGTAATGGATCCTAGAGAGAAGAGAGGAAGAAAAACCCAATATAAGCCTAAATGGTCGATTCTTTATAATAAAGATGCATTTACAAGCATAAGAAAATGCACTTATCATGCTAATCCCTACATAACACAATAAATTCATGAAAGAGAGAACGTCAAATTTTTAAAAAAAAGGTTCAAAAAGGATATTGGATGCATTGAAGAAGGGAAGGACACATTATGTCTTCCTAAGTGGTTTTGATTTATATTATACATGTAATTTCAATAAACATAAGAATGCAAGAAAATATGCCATCATACAGAAGGAAAATAAGTCAAAAAAGGGAGATAATGGATCCTATGATATAAAAAGAGGAAATAGGGCCCTTTCCCCCATGTGAAGAGACAAGGTAAATGACTATTATGTTACTCTCAAGTAGGATAATGAGCCCCCAAATGATAGGCTAAAAATGTTATAAACCTAGGAGAAACATAAAAAGGATATAGATTCATCAAGTAAAATGATTATGAAAAAGATACCATTCATCATTGCGAGAAAATATGAGACATAACATAAGAAATGAAATAGTAAAGCATAGAAAAAGAAGATCTTTTAGATGTAATTAGCAAAAATTTAAAGATAATCAATCAATTTTCATATAGTAATTAAAAAAGGTGTTTGATGAAAAAAGTCAAGGATGTATGATGTTGGTGTGAAATTTAAAGTTTCCCAAACTTGAAGAATTAAGAAACCACATATAGGGTAAATGTGAGTAGGATTTGTAAGATAAAAAATTAAATTGGTGAAAATATGGTCATAATGATCAAAATGACCTGAATAGATTTGAGATATGTCTTGAGGACCACGAAGAAGCATCAGTGGTGTGGTCTTCTATGTCTAAGGAACTATTAATAAAAGGAAAAACATAACTCATCAAATCCTTATCTATAGAAGGAATATCAATGAAATGCATAGAAAGAAGTTGATCATGAGAAATAATATCTACATCATCATGGAAAAATATATCGTAAGGAAAAGATTAATCCACATTCTTATCCAATGGATCATCCCATATTGTAGGAGTATCAAGGCTAAGAGCATAATGGACCACTATAGGTTGATCAACACCATCTTTGAAAAGATTATCCTTTAAAGGGGAATGAGAATCAATGCAAACAAAAACCAAATTCTCTTCACATGGATGAAATTGAATATCTTGAATATTATGAATGAAACTTGAAAGTAAAGGTAACAACCCCATGGAAATGAAGTGCAATGAATGTGAAAGAAACTAGATGCATTTTTTTTGCATCCTTATAATGCAAATATATGAAATGCAATCTATATGAAATAATTAAAAAAGAGATCTAAATATTGCTAATACAAATAATAGAGAGAAAATTAAATCTAACTCCAAAATCAAACAAAGAGGGAAAGTGTCAAGTTCACCAAAGAAGGTAAATGCCAAGTGCAAAGAATCTAACTCCAATAAGAAAAGTGCATAAGAAGTCAGGTTAACCAAAGATGGTAAAAGCGTAATGAAAATAATATAACTCCAATAAGAAAAGTGCATAGAAAGTCAAATTTACCAAAGAAGGCAAACACCCAATGTAAAGAATATAACTCCAATATGAAAAGTGCATAAAAAGTCAAGTTTATAGAAAATGCTATATGACCTAATATGACCCATTTTGACATAATATGTAATATGGTCTATTATGACCTAATATGACATAGTTTGACATAACACTCATTAATATTGCATATTATCTAAAAATATAGTCTATTATGCATATTATAGTTTATTATCTCTATCTAGATCTATTATGCAGATAATTTGGGGTCAATTATGACATAATATGTCTCATTTTGTTTGAAGAAACTTTAATAAGTTGCATATTACATGACAAAACAAGACTTCTAAATTATGTTGTATAATAGGTTAGATGTCCAATTTTGATATAAGGGTAAGTGCAACAATTTGCCACTTTTTTCTTAAAATCAACAATTTATGAAACTTGATAAGAGTTTGAAGATAGTTACACTAAAAATTCAAGATATGACTAAAACTAAAGTTGTAGTCCTCTAAATCTAGTTTCTAAACTGCTATTTTTTTTAAAATGGTGACGTTTAAAGCCCTCAAAAAAGGGGGCCATAGAAAGTAGTACCACTTTTTCAATAAAACATAACATAGTGTGAAGTGGTCCTATAAAATCCTAATTTTTTTCTAGAAATTATTTAATCACTATGTTAAGAAATTAGTTAATAGCATGTAGTTTATCCCATATTTGTTGGGTAATTTTTTTATGTAATCTTTTTTAATGAATTTTGTAAGTGGACACAACCCAAAAATGTGAAATATCTATGTGCTCCCTTTAAAAATCACTGAGAACTAATAAGAAATAAAAACTTCATTTTTCAAAGTGTGTAGAATGGAGCTTAGTTTATAAAAAACCAACTTATTGCAAAATTGGATGAATGAGCTAAAATTTAACCCCAAATAACACACATTGGTTTTAGTGAGAGAGTGGAAATACATTCCAAATAAATTATAGTTGAAAGGCTTAAAATAGTCTAAATTCAAAATAAACTAAATGGTTTTATAACTAACATAGATATCTACAATATCATGTAACCTAATTTTATTGATATTCAAGAATGGTGAAACCTAATAGAGAGCACACAAGAAATATTAAGCATTTATTGGTATTTTTTCTACAAAACACATCTCATTCCATCTTGAGACCACCAAACCTTTGGGTTGGATCTCTAAGAAAAATGTATTATGAAGTGTGTGCATGCTATAGTGCAAGCACACTATTGTGCATACATGCTATGTGAAAAATAGTATGAAGTCCCTGGAGTGTGAATGCACTATAGAGAATACACACTACTAATGAGATTTATATAGGCACACAAGAGGAAGGGAGGGAGGGAAGTAGAAAAGTTGATAGGAAGAAAGAGCTATAAGATGAATAATATAAGGGGGGAGAGAGAGAGAGAGAGAGAGAGAGAGAGAGAGAGAGAGAGAGAGAGTATAATGGAGAGAGAATGAGATAGGATATATATATATATATATATATATATATATATATATATATATATATATATATATATAGAAAGTATCTATCTATTCTATCAACGTGTCTATGCATAATACCATCAAATACATAACACATGTACATGTAGATCATATATATATATATATATATATCTATATATATATATATATATATAATTTCTATCTAATCTATCAAAGTGTCTATGCAAGGTGATCAAGTAAGATCAAACACATGTACAACTAGCTAGATCTATGTATTGACACTCTATGTCTCATCATGATGACTCCTCACTAAGTGGTATAAAGAGTGACTATGAACCACTAAAGGTTATGTTGACCCCTATATTTAAGAAGACATGATATTAATGCCTAAGAAATATGTTTAATCATGTATACAAGAAACATGTAAAGTGCACATTATACATGTACACATACATAAATAAATTTAAAACTCACCTACCCATTATTTATATCATCATCAAGTAAGTCTTGACAATGTACATGATTAAGCATCAATGAAGGAGTAATAAGAGGCAACTCACCCTACAATATATGTGTGCATGATATCATTGTATACATTGAAGTAAAAAATGTAAATTTGCATGGTACATAAATTAAAAGTTTAGAAATTTAGTTTATACGAATTTTTTTTTACCTATCTAGATGTTTGCATCTAATAATACTAAAAATTATTATCCTCAATCATATCCACAAAGATATAAAAATTTTGTTGGGTATTACCTAGTCCCAACTTTGCCCCTGCAACATGAGTGCTCAACAAATGTCCTAGTAATGATGAATCAATGGGACCAACAAGACTAGATAACATAGAAGTATAATCATCACATGTAAACAAATTGATGTAACTTGATGTTGTCACATTGAAATCAACATCTTCAAGGTTAATATTAGAACTTTGGTACCTATCAATAGCTTAAGGGTAGTTATGTTTTTCTTCTCCCTCAATAATAATAGATTTATTTTTAGGAAAATCTTGATGTGCATTAGCACTATGGTGACAATCTATATTATTAAAAGAATGTGGTTGAACATATCTAGTACTACTCACATGAGCTCTAACATATGATATGGGTATATAATGATCCACTACAATGAATACATGCATCTAGTAGATCATCATCTTAAAAAATTAATGTAACATGTGCTACCTCTCCAATAAGACTCTCTAGGATAGCAAGTGAAGGGGCCCACTATAGTGTAGATGCCAAAAAAGGATGATTCACCTGAGGATCTAGGATGTTGATAACACATAAAATATAGATCAACTTGATCACTAGATATGGATTTGGTAGCTGATATAATGTCCCTAACTCTATGAATCATTCTTTCTAGCTGATTTTTATGCACATTGTCTATTGGTTTATGGAGGAGTAAATATGATAAACATACTATGAGGGAGTGGGGGTGTGAATCAACATCTTTAATACTTTCTAACTTTTCACCAATTCATTCAAACCTATCAATAATTTGTGCATGTAAAATTTGTAATGTAAACTTGTTGTAACATATAAATCTGATCAATTACATGCATGAAAATAAAACACATAACACAATATTTTTTTCCTAGAAACCCTCCAAGGTGAAGGTAAACCTGGGGTGGGGATGACACCCACAAATCTTCACTAATATAGTAATAAAGTTTGATCATAAAATATGATCTACCCTATTAAAGACTCAACAAGCTATTAGGTCTCACCTTGTTGGAGGATTTAACACTTACAACTAAGTAAGGACTCTATTAGGAGATTTACAAAGATATGTTAAGACCATTTTGTTACGTGATTTACCCTAATTCAAGTTTGTGAAAACTAATTCAATACTTGACTCTCAGTTTTCTCTACAAGTTGATTTCAAGTCTGCTCCTTGCTAACTAATCCTCTCCTCTAATCTGATATCACTTGTCTTTCCCTTTCCCTTTCACTTCACTTCCATGACTAGGTCACTTGCTCTATTAGACGATAACAAAACCCTTCACTAACTTCTTATTAGTTCTAAATCTTTCTTGTTCACATGCATTCACCTCTCTACTTTTTCTCTTACTTCAGATGCATTCAATCTAGGATAAGATCACCACTATTTAAATTAATTCGTAAGCCATTTTCTAGATGGTTCTATATTTTGCCTCTCCATCTTGATTGTTGAACACACAACATAGGGATCTGTGATCCACATCATGTAATTTTTTTGTAACAACCTCTATAAGTATTGAATATTCTATAACATCCTCTTCAAAACTTAAATGTACCTTCTACGTTGGCTTGATAATTGTTTTGGCTCAAACTCTATTCCATTCCTGACTTTTATGTAAAATTTGCATTGCTTGGTCTTTACTATTTCCTGATGTTTGACATTGTTGTTTCTTAGCCTTTATTATCCTCTAATGCTTGACTTTTTTGTTTCTTAGCCTTTATTACCCTCCAATGCTTGACACAGACTATATAACTTGACACATGTATACTTGGAATTTAATTGGTTGTTGATGACTTTCTCAATTGTTGAATGAGCTCAACTTGTATAGAAAATATATACTCTGTGACCGAAAAATACTCAGTTCCTATAGAGCTTGGTACATAATCTCTTATGTACATGACTCAACCTACATAGAGTAGCACGGTTGTAGTGACAACCTTTTGACTCTATCTTGTAAATGACTTAGTGTTGACACTAATAGACAACAATGGTTAGAGATACCAACAATCACCCCCTTTGACATTAGTGGAAAATACACTTTGTCATATTTAAATCATTATAGTAAAATTTGATAAATGATCTCTTCCCCTAAGTATTATGACTTATAAATAGTAAATAATCAATGCAAAGATGAATTAAAAATCCATTTCACCTTCAAAAAATTTCCTTGTTCAAAATTCCTTTTTTGAAACTCATTTCCCCATTTTTTTGAACACTATATGTCACTATTGCTGGGTTTGAATGGGTGGAAGTAACATGTATGTTTCAATGAATTCCTTATGAACTCTGGTAATCATGGACAATGCATGATCCCATGTGGTTCTTGCTACCTCCAAAATTTGATTCTACAACTAAAGTATTATAGCCAAATCAATTAGACTATTAGCCACTGGTAAATTGTGATCTTCTATGATAAGATCTTGGGCTATCTTCAATTATCTTTGCATGACCTCCAAATGAGGTATCATCTTTTCCTAAATAAAGATCAATTTGGATCTCATATGGTTTTTAGTTACCTGAAGCTCAACCAATGTGCCTTAAGATTTCAGTAGATTATTTAAATGACCAATGCTTGATCTTGCTGACTCTGAAATAATACTATTGGATCCTTACATCTTAGCTTGA
Source organism: Cupressus sempervirens (assembly GCA_028749045.1). Lineage (NCBI taxonomy): Eukaryota > Viridiplantae > Streptophyta > Pinopsida > Cupressales > Cupressaceae > Cupressus > Cupressus sempervirens. Next base: position 666,475,517 of record CM053787.1, read on the forward strand.
ATTATATTTATTTGTACCTGAATGTTGTTAGTGAATCATGGCACATCAGACAAAATTGTGTACAAATGTTGTACCTTCTAACTTAATTTAATCATAGCCTATGCTTTGTCTTGCAGTAGCACTTTCTTCTCGACAAAAGTTATGGAAACTTTGTCCACAACCTTGATATCAAATCTTTTAGTAGACCAATCCATTAGTTTTTCATTTAATTTCATACTTCTTGCATTTACATGATCAACTATATTTACAAGCTAGTTTATGATTAGTTCATCTTCATCAAAATTTTGAATGTCAAAAGAATCGACAAAAATATGCTTTACATCATGTAATACCTATTTTTTCTTGTGCTCCCTTTTGAGCTTTTATTGCTCTTTTTCTTCACCAAAATTTATTGTAGAAAAATAGTTTGCTGCAAGGTGAGATTTTCTAGATCCAATTGTGGCATCTCAATGATTTCATCCAGAGTAACCTCAATATTCGATGAAACATCTTTTATTGCTTTCCTCTTTCTACTAGGTGAAGGAGTGTTGCTTCTTGGCATTGCCTTAGGATTTGGTGAGGGGGTTTCACCACTCGATCTTGCTTGTGCATCTACACATGAGACAAAAATAGTCACACTTAGTTTAACTTTATTTGATTCCTTTCTTTCCTTAATATGAGGTGCTGAAACAATATTATCATTTATATTTATTTCTTTGTCTTCACCATTTGCTTCTACATATGTGAGCCTTGACTACTCAGTCTTTGGAATGTTAAGGGTGCCAACATGTAGTGGAGACATATGGACTTGAGGACTCAACACACCTGAACTTTCTCCACTACTATAATAATTTTTGTTGTTTACAGTGTCTATCTCTGTAGTCTTTGTTGTTAACCCAAAAATGTTCTTCCACAAAAAATCATTTTGTTTTTGTACAACTTCCTCTTTATTTTGTAGTATCAAAAACATTATCTACTTAGGAAAAATTTTTCTCCTTTACTGCTTCAAACATGTGTCCTATTGCTCTTGTGATAGATCAAGCATAACTTTGACTAGTGTGTTAGCTCTTATCTATTTCTCTACTACAACATGCTACCATCTTCTCTGTATTGTATCATAGAAATCCTTAGGTATCTTCTTCTCTATTGCAATAAGAGATAGTTTTTTATTTTCTATCATTTCTACATAGCCTCCTCAACTTTATTTCTATCATCATTATCTAGTGTATCATATTTGACATATCTAAATCTAGATAAACCTAAAAATCTTCTTAGTTTTTCACATACCTCTTCAATAGTATTTATTTGCTTGATAGGTGGTCCTATAACTAATCTCTTTCTTCTTGTTTCTAGGCCATTGGACTTATTGTTCTCTACTACCTTATGCTTTTTAGACTACTTGGCACTAGCATCTTCCTTGGTTGTTGGCTTATTTGGTGATGGAGGTGTCACTACAAACTATTTTGTTTATTGAGCCTTCTTTCTTAGTGGCATAAAAACAACTAGGGCATCACCATTTTCACCTTCTTCTTCCTCTTTTCCTTCCTCATCACCATTGTCTTGTTCTACATCTTCTCCAAGAACTTGTGTAATTTGCAATGGTTCCTTGCCCTTGCTAAGGATGCCCAATTTAGCTTCTGGTCTTAAATCATTTTCTTCCTTTTCTTCTCCTTGGAAGATATTTTGATGTTCACATTTATTCTTTCTTTTTCTTCCTCATATCTCCCAAAAGGTTTAGCTTTAGCATCTCTCTCTTCTTTAAGTAGTGCATCAATGTTTGCACTCACTACATCACTATTTATCTCATAATCAAAACTTTGTAACCAAGCCTTCCTCAACTTAGCTTCCTATACAAAAGTGTTGTTTGTATCAATATAAAACATGTGTCACTGTAATAGTTTGTGACCAATACTCCAAGCATTCTTATCCTCCTTTTCATAGTTTTCTTAAACTCATCAAAGAAGGTATTCATAATATTATCAAAATTTTCTCCCAATTGAGTGATATACTCATTGATTTTCCTTGTCACTGGTTTGTCATGCTCCCATACAAAATCACTAATACTAGGAAAATACTTCTAGATATAGAAGAAAATAAAAATAATCAGGGATCCAAACTTAGACATTGAATTCTTCACTTTTCTTATTGATGATAGATTTTTTGCAAGTTATAACTTCTGTAGCTCGACAAGATCATACTTGTGATCTTTCATCACAATCTTCCATTTTTTATCCACAACCATAAAAGATGCACTATTCAATCTAATCATCTGATAGAATTTGTGAGCAATTGCTCTCATTGAAAATTCAATTAGTGGATCAGAGATACTTGTAATGGACATATCACATCCATTCCACTTGGCTTCTATATTTTTCTCGATTTCTTCATGACTCAAACATCACATAGTTTTTTTCTTGTCTAGGGTTGGATAATCTATAACCCTGTGAATCATTTTCTTTGTGATCTCTATTGGTCCATTCTGTATCCAATACTTCATGTCATGAATTCTTCTCAAAAAAACTTTTATCCACTTGATTTTGAAATTTCTTAAGAATTCTAGGGCATGCATCAACCCTCTCCTCTCAATAATTTGAAATTCATCCTTCAAAATTTAGTCATTGCACAACTTCTCATAAGATTCTCTAATTTCATAATCTCCCACCTCTCCAATTTTGTATATATAATAGGTTCTGACATCATGTATCATAATGAATTTAGGTGGTATCAAAGATAATGCACCCACTGAGTCTCCTTTCATAGAAGTGTCTAGAATAGAAAAACACTTAGCTGTAGGACAAGTGTCACTCTTCATCAATTGAATTTTACTAACCTCTTGACTCATTCCAGTAGTCATGAAGCTACCATGTTCATGGTTAGCATTCAAAGTTCTTAATTCTCTGGATACTCATCATAGTTTAGATCTTCACTCATTCAAGATTCTTTGTACAAATTGCTCTTGAAATCTTTGTTGGTTTCTAGAATTACCAAATTGTTCTGTGCTCTAAAAAATCCAAATGCAAGGTATGTAATAATGTCTTTGAAATTTTTTATATACCTTCTTTTCAGTGATTTAGGGTCTCCATTAATGTTGTGTACTTAGGTGGGTGGAAGCCATTTGTCTCGGTCGATATTGATGCCTTTCAACTAGGTCTTTGTATTACAACTCTATCTCTTCCATATTACTAGGTCTCTATCATTCTATTCAATCTTTGTCATTTCTATTCTAAGGTGTTTGATCTATGTTGTAATGCTCAGTCAATATAGACAATTTTACTGATACTCAACAACCTTTGACAAATTTGTTCTTATGCATCTTGTATATGCAAATATGAACTTTTGGCACATTTTATGTAAGGAACTGATGTATGATATATCAATTAAGTATACAGTTTCATACATACCTCTCTTGATTATTTTGAGATGACATTATCATCTTCTCCATTGGATTGGGTGATCTTAGCTCCATTAGCTCCACTATTTCTATCTTCTTATTTCCTTATCCATTTCTAGGTTATTTCATACTTAATTTTCTCAATGTCCACTTTGCCTATGAATTTGTCCTTTGTTTGATTTGTTGAATGCACTTAAGTCCTGCAATTCTTACTTAGATGCCAAAACTTGTGAAATTTGGAACATGCATTATTAGATGCATAATTCTTCCTCTGATTTTTCTAGTAGGGTTGTGTCTTTGATCTGCATTCATATGCTCTATGTCCATATTTTTGACAATTGTAGTAATATCCTTCAAATCTAGGTGTAGTAGATTTATTCCTCAATCTTGACCTACACTCATGTATTTGATGTCCTTGTTTCTTGCAGTAAAAATAGTAACCAATAAATTTAGCTTTAGAATTTTGCATACCATGTTTGCTTCAATAGATATTTATAGTATGACCAAGTTATCCATAGTGATAGCATGTTGGTTTGTCTTTTGAATTTGCATTCTTTAGTTCTTCATTCTTAGATGATTCTCCTTTATTAGTGTATAAATGTCCTAACCCATTAGAACAACTTGATGACTTCTTTAGTTCTTCAAAGTACTTCATTTCTTCCTTGGTTTGTTGAATTTTTCCATATATTCCTTCTCACTTTTCTAATCATTCTTTAGTATTTCATTTTGTGATTTGAGATTTGTAATTTCCATATCCTTGTGATTTAATTCTTGATTTGCAAGCATTAGTTTTTTCATCATGTCTAGTTGAGCATTTATAAGATTCTGCACATTTGATATCCTTTCTTCGAGTCTAGTAGCCATTATGCTTTTTTCTTCTTCAAACATAGTTCTATCTTCTTCAACTTTCTTTCTTTGTTCAATCACTTTACATAGTCTTACTAATTGGATTTCATGTTCTCTTTTTAGTGCTCTCACTTCTTCATTAAAAAGTTTGTTCTTGTCAAGTAGATCGATAGATGCTTTGTCATTTAGATTGATTGGTCCAAATAGTCTTCCCGTCTCAATTTCTTCATAGGAATATTGTTTTATTTGGATGACAATTTCCTTTCTTCTTTTTACAGAATCCTTTAGATCTTGTCTTTCCTTCTCAAGTTTCTACAATGTGAGTTAGATGTCAATCACCTCATTGTTGATAACCTTGTCTAGTTTAAAAGCCTCCATCTCTAAGCTCTAAACTCCAAGATATTAAGCTTCTTTTAAAGAACTAATTATTTGATACCAATTGTTGATTTATGGAGGAATAAAAAGGATAAACAATATACTAAGAGTGGGGTGTGAATCAAAATCTTTAACACTTTCTAACTTTTCACCAATTCATTCACACCTATCAATAATTTGTGCATGTAAAAATTGTAATATAAAATTGTTGTAACATATAAATCTGATCAATAACATACATGAAAATAAAATACATAACATAATATTTTTTACCCAAAAATTCTCCAAGATGGAGGTAAAACTAGGTTGGGAATGACACCCACAAATATTCACTACTGCAGTAATAAAGTTAACTAGTTAAGATTACAATGTTTGATCATAGAATATGAGCTACTCTATAAGGAGTCTACCCTATTAAAGGCTTAAGAGACTATTAAGTCTCACCTTGTTAGAGGATTTAATACTTACAACTAAGGACTATGTTAGGAGATTTACAAAGATTTGTTAAGACCACTCTCTTAAGAGATTTACCCTAATTCAAGTCTATTAAACCTAATTCAACACTTGACTATTAGTTTTCTCTACAAGATGATTTTGAGTCCCTTCCTTTCTAATTGATCCTCTCCTGTGATCTAGTATCACTTGTCTTTCCCTTTCACTTTATTGCAATGACTAGGTCACTTTCTCTATTATATGATAACATAACCCTTCACTGACTTCTAATGAGTTCTCAATCCTTCTTGTTCACACACATTCAACTCTCTACCTTTTCTCTTACTTTGCATGCATTCGATCTAGGATAAGATCATCACTATTTAAAGTGATTCATGATCCATTTTCTAGATGGTTCTATATTTTTCCTCTTCATCTTGTTCATTGAACACACAACATAGGGATCTATGATCCACATTGTGTAAATGTTTTGTAACGACCTCTAAAACTTAAATATACCTTCTAAGTCAGCTTAATAATATTTTTACCTCAAACTTTGTTCCATTCCTAACTTTTATGTAAATTGTGCATTACTCAGTCATTACTATTTTAATGCTCAGAATTGTTGTTTCTCAACCTTTATTACCCTTTGATGCTCAACATGTATTGTGTTCAAAACACATTAAATAACTAGGCACATGTATACTTGGAATTTTATTAGTCACTGATGACTTGCTTGGTCATTGAATGAGCTCAACTTGTATAGAAAATATATACTTTGTGCCCAAAACTTACTCGGCTCCTATAAAGCTTGGTACATACTCACTTATGTACATAACTCAGCTTACATAGAGTAGCTTGGTCACAAGGATGAACTTCTCACTCTACCTTGTAAATCACTAAGTGTTTATGCTAATAGACAACAATGGTTAGATAATCCAACAAATGTCATCTATCATGGGACCCAAAGGTGAGGAAATAGAAAGTGCCTTCTAATTGGCAATAGCTCTATCTACTAGTACCTAAGGATCAAGTCATCAATAAGAATCTCTATTAGTCAATCTAGCATATCCCTATCCTAGATATGGTGGAAAATTAGTGTAATTTTTTACCCTCCCCAAATAAACCTCAACAAAAATATATTGTGCAAAATAGAGTCAAATCTAGTTATTAATTTGGATAATGACCTTTAGTGGTGAGAAAGAATGAGTATCTCAATGTTGACATAACTGGGTCCTAACATCTCATAAATTAAAACCACTTCAAATATTTTTGATTCAAATGAGGTAAAATTTCCCTTTTTGGCATGTCTTTGGAAACTAAGCACTTTACATTACTTAGAGAACTACCTGAAGAAACCCCTCATCTCTTCCTCTTTATTATGACCTCTATAACATCTACTGAATATGGAGCAGCACCATAAATTTCATTCCTACTACTAATTAGGCTATCTAGAATGGACTAACATGTAATACTATAGACACTAGAACAAGTACCAATATTTAAGGAAAGCTATGTACTTTGAATTTTTTAAAATTAGTGTATTAAAAAGTTCTTAAGGTGGAATTGGCTGATCTTGCATGATATCTAGGATAGTATAAAAATATATGTGTATCTAAAATGTTTAATTTAAGCATATATTTTTCATAAATTTAAAAAATAATTAAATACATCTAATGACATTCTTCAACTAAAATCAAGTTTTAGCCTCAAAACCAATAATATGAATTCACTCCTAGACTTCATCTCATATATCTATCATTAAAGTTGAAATGCTATAACATAAATGAAATACATCACATCCATAAAAGTTCAACACATAACATAGCTATTTGGTAACCTAGAAACAATTCAAGATGAAGGTAAAATTGGAGTGAGGATGAAACCCACAAATCTTCATTGTTGCAACAATAAAGTTAACTTGTTAAGGTTACAATGTTTGATCATAAGATATGATCTACCCTATGAGGGGTTTTCCATGTTAAAATCTTAAGAGACTATTAGGTCTCACCTTGTTAAAGGATTTTATACTCAAATTTTAAGGACTCTATTTGGAAATTTACATGGACCTGTTAGGACCACTTTGTTAAGAGATTTACCTTGTTTCAATTAACAAGTAGCTAATTTAGTACTTGACCCTTGATATGCTCTATAATCTGATATTGGGTCTCCTCCTTGCTTTATCACTGATTTGATTCTCCTAATCTTATAACTTTGTTTAGTCCTTCACTTCTCTAATTTCTCTCTACTAGATCTATCTTTGAAACTTCCTCTTACTCCTTCACATGCACATTCACATCTTGCTAACAACTTGCAACAACAACACACTTTGTAGTCTTTCTCTCATAAATGATTCTAGGGTTAGAATCTTCCTTAAATAGATGTTCTATGAAGTTCCTAGATCTTGATTGATGACTTAAACTTCATCATATTTTTTTGTTTAGATCCCATTTTTTGATTGGTTGAACTATTCATCTTGGGATCATTACCTTCTATAATGATGCATAAACAACATATGATATGCCTCTACAAATATTAAATGTCATACAAATATCAACCAAAAGCTATTTACATATGAGTTTGTGCAATTACAAACTCTCATATCAAAACTGAATTACTTGGCACTTGAATGCTCTGATGCTTGGTCAAGCATAAATTTTCATGCTATTACTTTACCTTTATATGTCTATTTTCTTGGCTCTTACTAACTTTTCAGTATGCTCATTCTTCATTATATTTCTTAGCCTTTATTATATTGCTTGACTCATACTATGTTCCTTGGCTCACATATCTACTAGCTCTCTAGTGCATGCTTGACAATTATTATCTTTCTCGGTATACATATAATGTGCTTGACCTTTACTAGATAACTCGGTCATAGTAATAACCTTGTAATCTTGCCTCATAAATGACTTGCAAATGACTAAGTGTTTGGATAGTAGTCAACAACATAGGCTTAGAGATCAACATATGCATTTATAAATATTTGATTTAATCAAATGTATGCATTTGAATTGAAAATGAATTACTATGCACACATACATATATAAAATAAACATGCATATGTGTATATGTACATGTATGTACATAAAACATACACACATGTGCATACACATCCACATACATATATAAACCATGTATGTATGTGTACATGCATTTAGACATGTACATATATACAAATGTATGAATATAAATATATACACACATATAGATATATATGTAAATGTATATATATTATTCATGGGGAAAATGATGTTAATGATAACAATGCAAAAAAGACAAAACAAGTTTGACTCTTTTTGCCTAAACCATTCAATACAAGAGAAACTATGTATTCTGAGCATAACTCTCAACAATCCCTAAATTTGATTAGAAAAAACCCCAAAGGGGATAGTGGGATACAAATAAAAACTCTAGATACTTATCAAGGAATTATGCTAGAAAGGTTCTCTTTCATGCAATGTAAAAAGGAGTTATGACAAATGCAGATCTAAAATATACACAAATAACCCTATAAATAATTGAAAGTAAATATATACTATTAGAGAAAATAAGAGATAAAGTACTCACCTTGAAATTCAAAGTGGAAGATATAATTAAGCTCAAGAAGTTATGGATCTGAATTTTTTTTTAAATATCTGACCACTGATCTTAGAATGAAATGATAAAAGGAATAAAACCTAAAAATTATTCATCCAAAAAGAAGATAGGACTAGGTTGACCTGGAGGAATGACATATAATGAAATGATTGATGCAGTCCACTGACACTCTAACAAAATTCTTGAGGAATCTCTCGAGGAGTAGGTTTCAAATCGGTAAGATACCAACTAATATCCTACAAATTTTTAATCAATTTTGTGTGTGTGGATAGCTATAAAAGGGTTTCCCTTAGCCAACCCCCCATTTTTGGAGATTTTGACCTCCACTAATAGTCGTTAGGAAAAATATTCCCTCTATGTGTGCATCCTAGATGTGTAGTTCTAGAATGTAAATATACTAAGATGTTAAGAATCTACTCCATGAGTGAAACCCTAGCATCTAAGTGTGCATATATATAAATATATCAAGGTACATAGAATTAGATCTAAAATGTGATATAGAAATATATAAAATCCCTAAGGATAAAGTACTCTAACCATTTTTGAGATCCCTTTATAACTCCATGTTTGATAATTCATTTTCTTTTAAATACTTAACAAACAATGTTAACCTCTCTTTAAAATGAAGAATATGAAACCAAGATTTTGTTTCACATTACAATTTCCCTATGTTAGATTAGGGTGTCCACACATGCTTTCTCTTGTTGGAAATGCTAGGAGTAACTAAGAGGGGAGGGGTGAATTAGTTACCACAAAAACAATTCCAAGTCCTATAGATTTGAACACAAATTTTTCACTTAATAAATCAAATCCTTGCTCTACTAGGTTAGAACTATTAGCATGAATTCTAATGATACTACTTTGGGGGAGTATCCTAAGCATTGGAGAAAATTGACATGTTTCATTCATGACTATGTTTGTCATTAATGACAACATAGTATGGTTTCTATAGAGATTGGAAGAATAAAAGTTAGAGATCTATGTTGTGCAGTAGCTGAGTAAGGGTTAAGTGATGCATAGTTAAGGGCATGTTCCTAAGAGTTCCTAATGACATGATTAAGAGGAAAAATTTTGAGTTGAAGACATACGATAGTTGTGTTTGATTTACTATGAGAAACATAGAAATATAGCATCTGTTTGGAAGTTTTTGATGTTTGCATTATATCTTTTAGCCAAGATATAATGAGTTGATGTACAGTCAACTAGTGATAGATGATAGTTAGATCATGACATCAATGAGTGCAAAAGACCTAGAGTCACACATGTAAAGTTCTGTGTAGATTATGAGTTGATAGTGCTATTGTAATTGGAATTAGTTATATATCTTATTTTAATTAATTGTAAGTATATCAAGTATCTATTTTGTATTATATTTGTGAAGTGAAAAAAGGATCAGAGTGTTGATTGAATGTGTGTAAGTGGTCCAAGGGATTATTGGATGCATAGTTCATGATCTAGTTACAAGATCAAAAGGAGAAGAAGTCTAGTTGACAACATAGAGATAGAGGAAGGAAGTACAATTTTGTTTTATTATTTTACAAGGAATAATATAAAGATCATTTGGATAGTGGGTTCATTGCTCTTAACCTTGAAGCTATTTGGAAAGTGGGTCTAGCTGTCTTCCACAACTCTTAACAGGGCTGGCACAACTACTAAAATTGTTGGAATCTCCTAAAAGTGATTCAAAGTCTCTTAACAGGGAATCATATGTACTGAATGTTGTAATAGACTCTTGAAAGGGTCTATCCTCTAACACAAAATATTTATATTAGTACATCATCTTATGGGTACCATCCCCACTAGGGTTTTCCCTAGTAACATATCTTGTGTTATTGTTTATGATTATCTGATTATCTTGTGGTTTCATTTTATATTACTCATATGGTTAATATTATTTTAAAATTTTTTTTGTGATATTAATTTGATAACTAATTCACCCACCCCCCCCCCCCCCCCCCCCCCCCTAGTTATATCAGTGGACTATATATTCTAACAATTGGTATCAGAGCTTTAGGTCCTTGAAGGATAAGCTTTAACTTTGGGAGATGGATGGAGAATATTTTTAGAAAGAATAGTCCTAGATTTGATGGGGCCAACTATGAAAGTTGGAAGGAGAAGATGAAGAGTCATATGTTGTGCATGGGTCCATGATATTGGCTCTTGAAAAAAGTCAGAAGAAAATTATCAAAGAAGAAAACCTTGAAGGGTTGTAGTGAAGAAGAGAGAGATCTATTCATGTGTAACATGAGAGAAAGAGAAGCCCTACTAACAACTCTTATAGAGAATGAGTGTAGTCAGGTAAAGCCATTTACAACATCTCTTGAAATTTGGAAAGCATTAGAATCTACTTTTGAAGGTGATTATCATGCAAAAAGAATGAGATTATAGAATTGGATATGTGCATTTCAAGATGCTAGAATGATGGAAAATGAGTTTGTAAGAAGTTATATTAGCAGAATATTAGAAATAGTTCTAGGTATTTGGTCTCATGGTGGAACTAAGGAAGATGATGAAGTAATTTGGAAGATCTTGAAAATTTTAACACCACCATTCAAGCCAATAGCACTGATGATTCAACTAGTGATGCCTTGCACTAAAGATTTCACGAAGGAAACATTACTTGGAAGATTAGAATCAATAAAAGAAGATCTAAGATAGTTTGGTGGACTCGCAAGAGTTGAAACAACCTTTAGTTCCCTAAATATTCAACCTAATTTGACAAGGAGTGAAAGAATCCATGAAGATTTTTCTAGCACCAATAGAGGTGATGAGGACAAGAAGATTGAGGAAGGAATAACCCTTCTAGTGAGAAGAGAAAAAGATGGTAAGAAAATATTTAAATTTTGGATTTGTAATGAATTTGTTCATTATGCATCTAAATATTCTAAAAGATAAAATAAGTATAAGGGAAGGTTTAATTCTAGAAGAGATAGAGATAGAAATTGTTTGTATGAAAATGAAGATGAAGAGTTTGATGAGAAAGGTCAAAGTGCAAGTGATGATGAATTAGGATTTGAGGCTATCAAGGAAGATGATCTTGATAGAGAAATTACAGAAGAAAGAGCTTTAGTTATCCAAGTAGAAAAGAAATTTGATTGGATATTTGACAATGGTTGTTCACATCACATAACTGGTGATATGAATGAGTTTGTTAAGTTGAAGAATCATGATGGAGGAATCGTTAGAGTTGGTAAAAATGTAGCCTATCATATAATAGGAATTGGATCCATTATTCATGATAGTAAAACTAACACTAATGATACCTATTTTGTTGATGGATTGAAGCATAACTTGTTCAGTGTTGGATAGTTGGTGGACAAAAGTTATCAGTTGTAGTTTACTGAAAAGATCTACACTATCAATGAAAGAGATGGTAAGATGATTAGAAATCACACTAGATCTGGAGGTAATGTATTTCAATTGAATCCTACTAAGATGTCATGTTTGGTAGGAAAAGTTGATAAAAATTTGGTTGTGGCATACAAGATTTTGTCATATAAACTTTGATGATATTGTGAAGGTTAGTAGTACATCTGTAGTGAGAGATCTCCCCAAGATTGTTAAACCTACTAACATTGTATGTAGGGAATGTATTTTGGCTAAGTAGAGGAAATTGTCTCTTCCCAACAAGAAGTTCTCTACTATAGAGAAATTGGAGAGTATTCACATAGATCTGAGAGGTGCTATAGGAACCAGAGGATTCTATGGTGAAAGGTATTTTATGATTTTTGTTGATGATTTCACTAGAATGATGTGGATAACATTTCTTAAAGAGAAATCTAAAGCTTTTGAGAATTTTAAAATATTTAAGAATAGAGTTGAGAATGAATCTAGTGTTAAGATTAAGTGTTTGAGATTTGATAGAAGAGGAGAATTCACCTCTAGAGAATTTAATATATTCTATAAAGAAAATGGTATCAAAAGACATCTATCTACACCTAAAACACCTGAGAAAAATTGGACTGTAGAGAGAAGAAATAAATCTATAACAAAAGCAATTAGAACAATGGTATTTGAGAATGATTTTTCTAAGACATTTTGTAGAGAAGCATTAAACACAATAGTATATACTTTGAGCAGAGTATAGATTAGAAAAGGTATGGACAAGACACCTTATAAGCTATAGTTTGGACATTCACCATTAGTCAAATATTTTAGAATATCTAGAAGCAAATATTATATTAAGAGAGATGATGACATTAGTAAGTTTGATCCAAGAAGCAATGAAGGTATGTTTCTTGGCTACTCTTTGAAAAGTAAGGCTTATAGATGTTTTAACTATAGAACTAAGACAATATTTGAATGTGAAAATGTAAGGATTGATGAGAAGTTTGGAACCAAAGAAAAGATGGTAGATTATAATTTATACGAAGAAGAGGATATCTCTAGAATTGTTGGGCAGAATGCTGAAGTTTTGTTTAAGACTAATAATGACTTGTAGAATGATGTGCTAACTTTTGAGAATAGTGGAGAAAAAAACTTTGAAACTAGAGAAGGAATATGAGTTGAAATGTCAACTCCTACTCCTAACAAAAATATAACAAGGAATCACCTACCTTAAAAAATTATTGGAAGTAAAGACAAAGACAAGGAACAAAGTAAATGAGGAGATATGCTTAATATCTCAAGTTGAACCCAAGTGCACAGACAAAGTGGTTAGAGATAATCATTGGATCCAAGCAATGAAGGAAGAATTGAATCAAATAATAAAGAATGATATGTGGAAATTGGTTCCTAAACCAAAAGAAAAGAATGTGATAGGAACTAAATGAGTTTTCAGGAATAAGATGAACGATTAAGGAGAAGTTGCAAGAAACAAGGCCAAACTTGTTTTTAAACGTTATTCATAGCAAGAAGGAATTGAATATGAGGAAACATATGCACCTGTAACAAGAATGGAAGCACTAAGGATGTTCCTAGCTTATGCAGCAAACATGAAATTTAAGGTTTATTAGATGGATGTTAAATCAAAATTTCTAAATGGAGAATTAGAAGAGGATGTTTATATTGAGAATCCTAAAGGATTTCCTTTATCAAAAGATAAATACATGTTATAAAAATTGAAGATAGCCCTTTATGGTCTGAAGCAAGCACCAAGAACCTGGTATGCAAGGTTGGAGAGTTACTTGGGAAAGCTTGGATTTTCCAAAGTTATGACAGATAGTAACTTGGATCTTAAAGAAATTGAAGATGGTTTATTGATAATTTTAGTATTTGTTGATGACATCATTTTTGGAGGCAATGATGAAGCTAGTGACAAATTTACTGAATAGATGAAGAATGAATTTGAAATGAGCATGATAGGAGAAATGAAGTTTTTCCTAGGTAGATTGTGTGAAATAATAATGGTATATTCATTTCAAAAACTAAGTACCTAAAATATTTGTTGAAAAGGTTTGAGTTGGAAATTTACAAACCTATTGCCACACCCATGATAACTAGTCACAAGTTATCCAATAAAGATGAGACACCTATTGTGGAGTAGAAGTAGAGATCAAGGATTGGAGGTTTACAGTATCTGACTCGCACCAAAATAGATATAGAAAATGCAGTTGTGATTGTAGCTAGATTCCATGTTGATCCTAAGAATATCATTTTTTAGCAATAAAGAGAATTTTCAAATACCTAAAAGGGACATCTGACTATGGAATTTGGTATGAAAAATTAAATGATTTCACTTTGTGCACATATATTGATGTTGATTGGGAAGGTAGTATGGATGATAGAAAGAGCACCAATGGTGGAACATTCTTTCTTGGAGGAAGATTGGTTTCTTGGTTAAGCAAGAAGCAAGATTGTATTCCATAGAGCACTACTGAGGCATAGTATACTACAATAGAAAACAATTGTAATTAGGCTCTGTGGATGAAGCAAACGTTGAAGGATATCAAAATTAAGATTGAAGAATATGTTATCATTTACTGTGATAACACAAGTACAATGAGTATGTCTAAGAATCTTATATTTCATTCTAAAACAAAGAATATATCTATTAAGTATCATGTACAGAGAGAGAAAGCAATAGAAAAGGAGATTAAATTGGAGTATGGAAGTACTAAGGATCAGATTGCAGATATCTTCATGAAGCTTTGCCTAAAGATAATTTTGATTACTTGAGAGGTATTCTTAGGGTTATCCCCTTGCCTCTTCTAAGTAGGAGATGTAGAGAATGCATCAATCTACTGGCATAGATAATTATTATTTGACTAGACTAAGATATGATGCTTCATGTATGGGGGAGTATCTAGTATGTACTGAGTCATTGATGATTCTTGGTATATGATATTTGGTATTGAACAATGTCTTTGGACACTTGAGCTGATTAAAGAGTTGAAAGTAGTACATTATAACAATTGGTATATAGAAATTGGTATTTTGTACTTGTATTGACACCTTTGACATTGATTTGAATGGGGAAGAGAATGTACATGAAAAAATATCCTAAGAAATGGGGAGAGAAGCACCTATTGAGATAGCAATGGGGGAGAGTTATAGAAAGATTCATGTATGTACACAGACATAAATGTAAGTTCACAAAAGGAAGTATAAGTGTGTAGTAAGATATCTTTATGGGGAAGATATGCAACTAGAAATTATTGTAAGTTGTTCACTATGAACAACTATTGATCCTAAAGAAGATGAGGAGCAATAGAGTTTAGTTTGGTATCCATGGAACTTAGATTTTTTTCATCTATATTTCCATTAGTTCCAAAGGGTGATATTTTTAGCATGAATGCTCATGATACTACTTTTGGGGAGTATCCTAAACATTGGAGAACATTGACATGTTGCATTCATGACTATCTTTGTCATTGATGAGAACACATTATGGTTTCTATAGAGACTGGAAGAATAGTAGTCAAGGATCTTATGTTGCATAGTAGTTGAGTAAGGATTAAGTGATGTGTAGCTAAGGATATGTTCCTAAGAGTTTCTAGATAACATCGTTAAGAGTATGAAGACTAAGTCAAAGATGTATGACAATTGTGTTTTATTTGCTGTGAGCACTGCATAAACCAAGCATCTATTTTGGAATTTTTGATGTTTGCATTATATCTTTTAGCCAAGATATAATGAGGTGATGCACATTCAACTAGTGACAAAGGTAAGTCAAGTGGTGAGGTCAGTGAGTGCACAAGATCTAGAGTTGCACGTGTAAAGTTTTATATAGACTGTAAGCCGAAAATGCTATTATAATTGTAATTAATTATATATCTTATTTTAATTAATTGGGAAAGCCTTAAGGCTAACTCAAGGAACTATTATTAAGATATGTTATAAAGGAAAGATGTTTTCCTTGATTGCAAGTGTATCCAATATCTATTGTGCATTGTATTTATGAAGTATAAAAAGGAGCAGAGTGTTGATTGAAAGCATGTAAGTGATCCAAGGGATTATTGGATGCGTAGTTCATGATCTAGTTACAAGATAAGAAGGAGTGGAAGTCTGGTTCATAGATAGAGACAAAGGAAGGAAGTAAAATTTAGTTCTATTATTCTACAAGCAATAATACATAGATCATTTGGACAATGGGTTCATTAGTCTTAACTTTGAAGCTATTTGGGCAGTGGGTCCATCTATCTTCCACAACTCCTAATAGGGTTGGAATCTCCTAAAAGGGATTCAAAGTCTCCTAATAAGGATTCATATGTATTGAATGGGATAGGGTCTATCCTTTAACAAGGAATATTTATATTAGTACATCATTTTGTAGGTACCATCCCCATCAAGGGTTTCCCTAGTTAACATATCTGGTGTTATTGTGTATGAGTATCTTGTTTTGGTTTTAGTTTACATTACTCATATGGATAAGACTATTTAAAATTGTTATTTATGATATTATTTAGATAACTAATTCATCCTACACTCTCAGTTATATCAATGGACTATATATTCTAACAAGAAATAGATATTCACTATAACACAGTTAATAAAGCAGACTTGTAATATTAATGTGTATTAACCTTTAGTGACTTAGTTGCAAAAACATAAACCTTAAAGAAAATAAAATGAACACATGAGACACCAAGATTTAAAATCAAAACCCAAATTGGGAAAACCACCAATGCAACTAGTTACACCTTTTCAAACTTTTGAAGTGAGCCCTGTTAGGAGAGAACCTGTCAAATGTTACAAAATGCATGGTTAAGTGTGACCTTGCTATAGGATTTGAACCACCCTATTAGCAGTGGCCTTGTTAGAGGTCTTTAGATCTTTCAATCTAAAAATGGCACCTTGTTAGAGGATTTACATAATGACTATTAAGTCAACTTTGTTAAGAGATTTTCTTCATTTCTAAAATTGTTGGAGAATAACAATGATTGACCTGATTGTTAAAGAAACAACCTTTTCAGATTAAAATAATTTTTTTGGTTTGACATCTTGATCATTCCTAATTAGAATATTCTTTGCAGCTTGGTCTTCAAACTCAGATGTTGTATCCTTAATCAGATATTCTTCTCATTTTTCTTGTTTGACATTGTTCCAAAATTCTTTATTCAATCCACAAATTGACCTTGCATATATATGATGGTCAATATCAAGTCTGATTGAATACCCTTTCATACCAACATTAAACATCCATTTTTTTAGCTTGCATTAACCAATTACTTAACAAAAGTAATATGTTGATAGTTAGCTAACACTAGACTGATCACTCGGTTAGTACATAACTTCCTTCGATAATCAACCTAACTCAGTTAATACAAAATCCTTCAATGATTGACAAAGCTTAGTTAGTACTAACTCCTTTTTTGTCTCACCAAACTTGATTGACACTAAAACATTCGCATCTGATACCATGGTCAATTAGAGTTTGGCATTTGTGTAATATCAATGACAATATACAATTGAACAATTATTTTCAAAAACTCCCTCATGGGCATTGATGGAAACACAAAATGTTATAATAAAAAGAAAATTTAGAGAAATAATAACAAGAATGGTTGGAATGATTTTATAATATCCTTAGTTTTATTCTGATTCTCATCCATGAGAACTCCCTCTAAGATTCTGATTGGTTTTGTCTAAGCAATTCTTAGTGGAATTCTCCCTCTGTCATTTGTCTTCAATCTCTCTCTCTCTCTCTCTCTCTCTCTCTCTCTCTCTCTCTCTCTCTCTCGCACACACACACACACACACACACACACACACACACACACACACACGCACGCACAAATCTCTCCCTCTTATTAATTTCTTTGACATTCCATCAATCTCCTCCTCTTCTACATCAAATGACAAAAAATTCATACAATAAAATTGCAATGTACCTATTGCATTGATTCATATGCAATGTGCTCTAACAATTTTACATCAACTTGATAGTTATTTAATGAAGCTTAGTTGATGCATCAATATCCTATGCTTTAGTGAGAATCATATAAGGGAATGATCCCTAGCTTACCTCTTAGATACATAAATGCATCCTTAGGTAATAGCTTTGATATAGGAGCATCCATTGGCGTAAGGGCAATCTTATATCACCCAAAAAAAATTCTTACTGTTAGTTTCTATTTAATGTGTTTTCATTTCTAGATACCCATTTAGGTCAAATAAATATTCTAACTCTCATATTTCCCTTATTGGGTTTCTAGGTTAGAGTTTTTGAGAACCTTGGGATATGTGCCAATGTAGAAAGTAGGTTATTTTGTAATTAATCCATAATTTTATGAGTTAGAGGGTGCAAGATGGAGGGATGATTATAATTGTAATTTAAAGCACTCTAGAAAAAGAATCAAGTCAAAAGGCTTTACAATTTGAAAGTTATTGCAATTTTAAGTTGCCTGGAGACCCCCTAAGAGTGCTTCAAAGTCTGATTTGAGGTACTAAATGACCTCATGCAAGCTTGTAAAATGGGGGAAAAGAAATTCTAGTCCATAGGGCTATAAAGCACTTTGAGAGCTTTTTGAAAATGTAAATGGTTTGTCAATCAGAGTCCCAAATTAAAAGTTATGCCTCCCAGAAGTTGGACTACCATTTTTGGATACTTCTAATTTTGGACCAACTTCTAAGGTGTTTTATAGAACCTTCTACTTTAGTGGTGGACACCAAATGGCATATTCTAAAATGTATTCCTAAGCCTAAACCTAGTCCGGGTTACTTAAGGTCATTTATGGCATTGTAAAAGTAGTTTTGGTAGAGTTTGGGAGAAGGTACTATGAGAAGGGTTTTTCTCTAGAATCTGATAACATTGTAAGCCCATAAGGCATGTCATGGAATCTATTTTTTTTGTACTAAATGTAATAGCATATCACTTCTAATAATTATATTTCCATTTTTTTGATGTGCTCATTTTGTCTTGGGTTGTGCCCTCATCAAGATTTGTGAATATGTTTGCAACCTCCTCCTTGGTGTTCAAATATTCCAACCTCACCTCTTTGTCTTGAACCAATTCCCTCAAAAAATGATACTTAATTTCAATGTGTTTTGTGCTGGTTTACATCACTAGGTTCTTGGATATATTGATTGCAATTGTGTTGACATAGTAGATAAGCACTAGTTCCTTGATTTCTTCCTTCATTCCTATAAACAATTGTTTGATCCATATTATGTTAGAATAGTTAAATGTAGTAGCTACATAGTCTACCTCAACTGTAGATTGAAAAGCGCAATTTTACTTCTTGTTTGTCCATAATACTAACCTCTTTCCAAGAAAGAATGATTCTCCACTAGTGCTTTTCCTATTATTAATCTTCCTTCCCAATCTGCACCAATAAAGGATTTTAACTCAAAGTTTCTTCCTTTCTTGTACCATAAACCGTGGTCTTTAGTGCCTATTAGATATCTTAGAATTCTTTTGCCTACCATCATATGATTTTTTTTAGGATTGGTAGAAAACCTTGCAACTATACCAACTACTAATGCAATATTAGCCCTTGTGTGTACATACCACATACCAAAGTTTCCCAATCATAGATTTGCAGGTACTCTAATTTAACTCATTTGAATCATCATTCTTAGAAAATTTCTGTCCAATAGATATAGGTGTACCAACTACTTTGGAATCTTCCATTCCAAAGGTCTACAATATTTCCTTGATTTATTTTGCTTGAGGTGATGTAGATGTCATCCTTGATTTGGTAAACTTGTAAACAAACAAAGAATTTTATCTCTCCAAACATTTACATTTCAAATTTTCTCCTCATTTCTTCAAAGAATGATTTACATAAGTCATCTTGTACTATAAATAAGATATCATCCACAAATATTTTTGTTAGCAATAATCAGACTACTATTATCATTTGTTCTTTGAAAACCAATTCTTACCAGATATCCATGTAATCTTTCATACCAATCTCTAGTAGCTTGTTTTAGTCCATGTAAAGCTTTGTGAAGTTTACATACAATGTCACTTTTATTTGGATCAATGAAACCTTTATGATATTCAATGTAAACTTCTTCCTCTAGAATTCCATTCAAGAAAGATGATTTTACATCCATGTGATATACTTTCAATCCTTTTTGTCAACATATGCAAGTAGTGTTCTAACACCTTCAAGTCTTGCAATAGGAGAAAATGTTTCTCCATAGTCAATACCTCCTTCTTGAGCATATCCTTTACATACAAGCCTTGCCTTTTTCCTTGATACTTCTCCTTCCTCATTCAGTTTGTTTCTAAGAACCGACTTTGTACCTATTACATTTTTTCCGTTGGGTCTAGGAACAAGAGTCTAGGTATTTCTCTTTTCAATTTTCTTAAATTCTTCATTCATTTCCTCTATCCAACTTTCATTATTCAAAGCATCTTTTATAGTTCTAGGCTCAAATTCACTAAGAAAACATGTACCTTTTAGTTTGTGCCTTGTTAGTATGCCTTCTGTCTAATCTCCAATTATTTGTTTAGATGCATGATGCCTTCTGACATATTTAGCAAGTATATGTTCTTTCTTTCTTGATTCTAGACCAGCTTCACTCGGCTCATCATGTTCAATGATTCTATGATCTTCACTTCTTTTCTTGAGTTCTACTATCTGAGACTTGGTTCCCTCTATCCATGACTCGGTTATCTCCAGTGGCAACTCAAGTTGAACTATTTTTTTCTCAATTGGGTTGTACTGACAACAACTCAATTTGCACTGTTGACTTAGCCGACTCAGGTGGTATACTTTGTTATTTCCAAACTACAATTTCTTGTGACTTTGGTAAAGTCTCAAGTTCATAGTAAAAAATGTTTCTATATTTCTCAAGTTCATTTCTACTTTTTTCTTCACTCCTTTCTACAAACTTATCAATCTTTACATGTATACTTTCTATAACTTTGTGAGTAGCAAGATTCAAACATTTATATGCTTTTCTCTTGTTGGAGTAGCCTAGGAATATTCCTTCATCACTTTTTGCATAAAAATTTCATTTCCTTTCCTCTTTCAAGATATAAAATTTGCTTCCAAATACTTCAAAAAAAAAAAAAAAAACATTAGGTTTATAGCCATACCATAATTCATAAGGTGTTTTATTTGTACCTTTCTTTAGTTGAACTTAGTTCAAGGTATGAAGAATTGTTCTGATTACTTCTTTCCCATATTTGGTTGTAGTATTCTTCTCAATCACCATTGTTCTTGTACAATCCATGATGGATCTATTCCTTCTTTCTTCTATCCCATTCTGCTAAGGTGTATCGAGTGTTGATACTTGTCTTTTGATTCTCTTTTCATTGCAAAACTCATCAAATTCATTAGAGATGAATTCACCTCCTCTATCTAACCTTAATAATTTTAGATTCTTTACTATTTCTTTCTCAACTCTAACTAGATTCCATTTGAACTTTTGAAAAGCTCTAGATTTGTCTTTTAGGAACATCATTTTAATCATCCTAGAATAATTATCAGCAAACAAAATTGAATGTTTATCTCCATAATAGCTCTATGTACCTATTGGTCCACAAATAACTATATGAATTATTTCCAAGACTTCTTTTGTACAATATTTCTTCCTTCTAAAACTACTTTTTCCCATTTTTCCAATCTGACATTGTTTGCACATGGCCATATCAGATTTCTTTAGATTTGGAATGTCTCTTACTCTTTTATTCATGCTTATGGTAACTATATTATTAAAATTCACATGACATATTATTTTACACCATATCTAACTTTCCTCTACTTGTGCTAAATGGCATGAAATTTTAGTAAGATCTAGATAGAATAGATTACATTTATTCTTATTGCTAGTCTCAACTAGATTTCATTTTCTATCTAGCAACTTGGCTTTCCCATTAGTGAATTCTACCTTGTATCCAATATTGTTTAGTTGTGTCACACTTAGTAGATTGTGCCTTAGTCCTTCTTGACCTAGTAGGCATTGTCACATTTTGTTCCTTCAATTAATGCAATGCATCCTTTTCCTTTCGCATAAAATTATTCATTATTTCCAAATTTAACACTTCGAACATCATAATGTTCCATGTGTTCAAACTTAGTTTTGTCAGCATTCATGTGATGAGAAAAACCATTATATCCATGTGTCATTCTTGCTAACATGAGAAATAAGTGCCATATTTTCATTTTCCTCATTATTTGATTCATCCTTAATAGAAATATATACCATTTCATCATCATCATCATCACTATCAAAGTCTTTAGACTATAACGAGATTTCTTACCTTTGTTTTTGTAGTCCTTGAAGCTCTTGAAGTCTTTCTTTCCTTTGAATTTGTTGATTTTTCTATTATCTTTATTTTCTTTTTTTTGACACCTTGCAATGATATGACAAAACTCTTCACATAAGAAATAAATAAATGATATTTTCCTCATGTATTTACCTTTTCTTTTTGGTAATTTTCTTGCAAGAAAGGCTTCAATGGCTTCAAGATCATCCTTGGAATCATCTTCTTCTTCACTATCAATCTTTTTGCCTTTTGAGTTTCCTTCTTTTCTACAAGGAGTTAGTTTGGTTTTGAATGTAGATTCTATGTTGTTGGGATTAGAAGAATAACTATCAAACTTATCTAGCTCAAAAGCTATCAATCTTCCCACTAGTGCATCCAAAGTTATATCATTTGCATGATTGAATATCATCTCTTGACTATCTGAAACTCTAATTGCATAGATAGGAAGAAGAGTTCTTAATACCTTATTGACCACTATTTCTTCATCTATTTTTCCTCCTACAACTCTAATTGTACTTACACTTTCTTTGATTATTTTACTATATTTTGCAATGTTTTCATCTTCTTTAACCTTTATATGATCAAATTGACCTCATAGACTTTATGCGTTGGTGTTTTTCACATTTTTATCTCCTCCATAGATTTGTTCCAATCTTTTCCACATATCAAAAGAAGTTGGATAATATTTGACTTCATCAAATTTAGAATAGTTGAGAGAGAAAACAATACCAATCATCATCATATTATTATTTTTCATATCCACCATTTGATCCATAGTTAAAGGCTTTGGTTGTGTTGCACATTGGCTCTCCAAGAAGTGAAAACCTATATTTGGACAATAGTTCCCAGATGTAGCTTCATCAATTCTTGCCATGCTAAAAAGTTGCCTTAGTTAGGCTTAGGAATCTCTCTTTTGTAAGACATCTTGATCTTTAGCTTAGGCCTTTGAAACCTTTTCTACAACCACCAAAAACTATAATACCAATTGTTAGAAATGAAAGAAGTAAATGAGAGGGGAGGGGTGAATCAGTTACCATAGAAATAATTCCAAGTCCCTTAGATGTCAACACAAACTTTTCACTTAATAAATCAAATCCTTTCTTTGCTTTGTTAGAACTCGATATTCACTATAGCTTAGTTTTAAAAGTATTCTTGTAATATTAATGTCTATTAACCTTTAGTAACCTATTTGTAGAAATATAAACCATAAATAAAATAACGTGAACACATGAGACACCAAGATTTAATGTGGAAACCCAAATTGGGAAAACCACCAATGCAACTAGTTACAACTTTTCACTCTTCTAAAGTGAGCCCTATTAGGAGCCAACATTGTTAAAGGTTAAAAAACACATGGTTAAGTGTGACCCTATTAGAGGATTTAAATGACCTTGTTAGGAGTGACATTGTTAGAGGTCTTTAGACACTTCAATCTAGAAATGCCACCTTATTAAAGGATTTACAGAATGACTGTTAAGTCAACTCGATTAAGAGATATGCATCACTAATAAAATTATTAGAGAGTAACAATGATTAGCCTACTTTTTAAAGCAACTGAATATGTAGATTTAGATTGATGTTCTAGTTTTACCTCTTGATCCTTCTTGATCAAAATATTCTTTGTGGCTCACTCTTCAAACTTGGATGATCTATTCTTAACCAAATATCCTTTTCATTTTGCTTCTTTGACATTGTTCCAAAATGATTTATTTAATCCACAACTATAACTTACATATATATGATGCTCAATGTCAAGTTGACTTGAATACCCTTTCATACAAAAATTAAACCAATTAGTTGGCTTGCATTAACCAATTAATTAACAAAAGTAATCTACTAACAATCAGCTAACATTGGACTAACCATTTAGTTAATACAAAACAATTTCCTTCAATAACCAACCCAAATCATTTAATACCAAATCCTTCGATGACTTACCAAGCTTGGTGAATATTAACTCCTTTATTGACTAACCAAACTCGATGCACACTGAAATTAAGGTTGATACTATGCTTGGTTAAAGCTTGACATTTGTGTAACATCAATGGCAATATACAATTCAAGAATTTTTTTTCTTGATAGCTCCTTACTTCTCTCACATGAGAAAATGAGATATTGAATGCCTTTTTATAATATATTTTTTGAATATTCACAAAATTGCCCTACAAGGGATGACTACACAAGTGAGATTTTTCCACATGTGTGAAATAACAACAGACCCAAAATTACTAGAGGCTCCTAAACTAGGTCAACTTGGTCAACCTAGTCTATACTAGGTCATCTTAAGCTCAACATAGCTTGGATAAGGTCAAAATGAGGTTGACCTACTTGTGACTAGGTTGACCTAGTCTAAAAGGTCAACCCTTAGGGTCTTTCTATTCAAGATTTTAGACTAGAAGGGGTCAGGGATAAGATAGATGTTCTAAACTATAAATTAAAGATCCAATATAGTATTTAAGGTCCTAATGAGAGAGGATACATACAATTTGAATCATATATAAGTGAATATGAGAAATAAGGAAAATTTAGGAGAATTTTTCAGGTCCTACCTCAGTTTCACCTAGTAGGAGGAGAAAAAAAGTGAAGTGTGTCCTCAAAGTGTGATCGCAAAATGAAAACACACTAAAGACTAGCTAAAAGGCCCTAAATTGAAGTGCATCCAATTTAAGATAGTACATTTATCCTCTAATTTAGTGGCATATGATAGTATGTGCATATGAAGGATAAAGTAAGAAAACTTAATCATAACTTGTAAAAAGGATATAGGAAAGTCCACATGCACAAATCTTGGAAGAAAATATTAGTAACTGTATTATGAAAAAACACTATTTAGTGATAATAAAAAATAACCTAGGACTTACTATAGAAGGATGGTGAAGCTCTTAGATAGCCATGCCCCCTTGTTTCGGACTGATCCTTATAAAAAGGTGAAACAAAGGATCATGCTAAACACAATGAATTGTAAAGTAAAAATGATGACAAGAAGTCCTCAAAACCTTTCATGATGAGCTCTAATATTTTGAGAGGGACTTGGAAGGTTAATAACTAAATCTTAATTTGAACTCCTGTAATATGGAATAAATCAAAGTTACACAACTCAAAATATGCCAAAAAGAGTAAAGGGATGTATCACATGAAAATTAGGGTTTTTTAAAACATATTCAAAATATAACCTAGATTAAAGTTATATAAGTTCATTTTATATTTTGAAAGCTCATTTTTTTCTTTATGTTTAAAGGAGAGAAGAAAAATGCCAAGAACAAAGCCACTACTTCCCACATAAATATAGGTGCTCTGACAGGATGTGATGGATAGTTTTGTACTTGAGGAGGTAGGCATTGGATGCATACTTTGTATCATTTCATGTCTTTCCTATATTTTTGCTTTCCATAATTGTAGAATCTTTTGATATAGGTGAATAATAGGGTTCCTAGTAGGATCTTGGTCTATTCCTAGGTTAGGTCAACCTAGCCCTTTGTTTATCTAGGGTGTCCCAGGGTCATGTTGACCTAGTCCTTAAGGATGTCAAACTAGTCCCCTATAAGTTGACCTAGTCCCCAGTGAGGTTGACCTAATCTAGTTGTAGACTAGATGAAATGCATATTTTGACATTTTTGACTATTAGATCCCTTTCTTGATGATTTTGAAGATCTAATAGCAATGAGGGACCAATACTCTTTAGATTTGATGGCATATATATTTCAGCAATCAAGGATTTAGGGGCAACAAATATCTAGATAATTAGGAACACAACCCTTTATTGGGTAGCATAGAAGGAATAGGTGAGGTTTCATAGGGGGATGCTACTATCTTTGATGGAGAGATGAGATGGGACCACATGCTAATTCCACCTACTAGTGGGAGAGATGATAGTCACCTTAGAGGATGTGTATCAAATCTTATGCCTACTAGTCCATGGACCTATAGTGAGACCATAAGAAAATAGGTTAGGCATAGAGACTATGACAAATTTTGAATAATTCATGGGTATGCCATATAGAGAGAGACATAGACCAGACCAAGTGCACTTGAAGGGCATTATCCATGGGAAGATTCCTTTTCTTAGGAAGATTATTTTATGTGTTACCACCACTATTGTCATACCCATAACAAATGGCATAGTATTCCCAACTCCTCTAGAACATATAGTCAAACATATGGAGAGAGAGTCAATAGTGCATGTGTGAGGAAAAAGCATGGTAGAACATTTATATTATGAGCTAGGGAAGTTTTTGAGGTACTAGCAATAGAGTATTAATACATGTACACTCTTATAGGTGTGGTCCATTGAACTCTTCATACACACTAGACCATTTGGGTTCCCAATGAAGATACTAGCTGAGTCACTAATAGTGCATGTGTACACACTAAGTCATGAATAGTAGTTTGGAGATGTATTGTATTGGAGGGTCAACTTTGACTAATTAGATTCTATAGATGTTACATGGAGACACTATCGTCTCATTATAGCATGACCAAACTTGGCAGTACAATTGAGGTTGATATAGGGAAAAAGTATTTTAGATGACAAACATGAATACATAGTATTTTCCTACTATTATGATAGAGTATGATGGTAGTTTGGTCTTTAGAAAGGTCCTCCTCCATCTATGCCCCAATATCCATATAGAGCAAGATACATAGATATCCTCAAGACCTGACACTAACTTATAGTGGATGATGTAGAGTTCGTAAACACCAAGATCCTAGATGACTTATAGGTTCCCCCTATATTAGAGGATGTAAAGGTATCTAGAGACTACCTATGGTATTTTTGTGTTTAGGGTACGATACCCATATTCCTAGATGTCTACCCTATAGGTGATATGGGTGTATACTATAGAGTGCCACAAGTAGATGATGACATAGATGAGGATGATGATGATGATAATGATGAGCCTCCACCAAAGAGAGAGATGATGAACAATGAGGGTGAGGACACTAAACCAATAGCATGCAGTAGGAAGCATGAGAGGATTCTATCTCCTATAGTAGCCATGCCACTATGATCCCCCACACTAGAGGTCATACTAAGACCTCTCCTTCTAGGAATAGATAGATAGAACATAGAGAGTTGAGCCAACCACAATGAACTACCCATCTCCAAGATATAGATCCTAGGTTTTAAGAAGAAGATTTAGGCATGGAAAATGATATATAATGAATGCTTAAATAACAATAATAAATGACTAATAGAATGTGATTTGTGTAGCTAGTATGGAGGACTAGAGATCCTTTGTAAGGGACATCCTAATGGACATGGACATAGAGGAAATGATTTAATTCACTTCATAGATCCATTATATGTGGAGACAAGATCCTAAACATCATCTAGACATCTTCACACCTATAGTAGTACAACTACAGTTGATGGGAGAGAAATTGGACAAGTAGGGGCATAAGTTACAAGAGCTACGTAAACACCAACATAGATCTCATATATGATCAGATAGGAGTACCTCTAGGAGCCACACATATGTATCTACTACCTAGAGGACAACCCCTTCATCATATCATAGGCTAAAGAGATCAAGATCTCACCATCCTCTATATGAGAGTTGCTTGTACTATTTTGATATAGTGCACATTTACTATCCAATGCCTACTATGTATACCAAAATAGTTTGATGATAACATATATCATAAAAATGTTTTGCTATTCCTTGTTATTATTAATTTTTATAACTAATTACACAAGGAAAGAAACAAAACATGAGAATGTGATTGCTAAAGGAAATAATACCAACTTAGCATTTTCAAAATCACTTTTGAAGAAAAAGAGAAAATGAAAGCACATAATAATATGAATAATGAATGATTACATCCAATAAAAATATAAATGCATAATATTAATAGGTTCCTTAAAAGATACACAATTAATATGTTAAAAATTACATCCTAGTAATAGATAAAATTACATCCATAGTGGTAGAGCAAAGAGGCACAACTTCTACCCACATAGTGAAGTAAATTGTAGTAGTGAAGATATAAGTATATCCTTGAGAAGAAAGAAGAGGCATCTTACCAATAAGATCAAAAACCCACATACTAAAATGTCATGGCTGAATATGAGAATGCAAATCATATGTAGGAGCATGAATAATGTTGTTATGGTGCTAACACTATGAACACTTCTTGAAAAGGTTGGATGAATCTTGTTCCATAGTTTTCCAATAGTATCCTATTCGAAGGAGTTTGTTAACCAAGGAGTTTCCACCAAAATTACCCCCACATGATTTGATGTGGGATTTTTGCAAAGCTACAAGGATTTTAGCTTTATTAAGGCATCTAAGAATAGGGGAATCATAAGATCACTTGTAAATAACATTAACGGTGATGATATAATGAGTTGTGAGCTTCTAGATTCAATTCCTAGAATTCTTGGCTATCAAATTAGAGAATGATCCATCTTTTAGATATTGATAAATATGAGAATACCACTCTTCCAAATTTAAATTAAGGAAAGTCACATGTTGTTGGTGTAAATAAGTATTTACTATTTACAATTTACTTAAGTTTACTTAGGATAATGTATATTCATATTAGTTGTCATGTAGACACCTAGGAGTTTGCATATTGATACGAGTTATCATGTAGAAAACAGAGTTGTTTGCACTCTAATTGAGCACATGTTGTCTACTACATCTGTTTATGAGATACACCTTTTCATTCTTATCTTCTCATTTTTGCTTGTACATTCATGCACAATGGATTATAATCCACTCTTGGTGGACATGTGCTTAGTTGTGATGGTTATCTCTTTGCTAACTCCTAGTCATCCTAGTTGCCTTTATATAGAGGCACTTCTATAATGTATTCACCCAATTATCTGATATCCAATCATCTAGTATCCATTCTCATTTGATCATCATTTATCTCTCTTGTGCTATCTACTGAGCTTCTTGATCTTGGCATTGAATTATTTCCTTAGGTAAATTCTTACATGGTATCAAAGCCATAGGAGTTTCATTACATAGCCATTTGAGAGATTTTTTTTGCAGGTAAAGGTTGGAGCTTTCTAGTGCAAATCAGATATTGTATCCCACTTAGAAGGTCAAAAAAACCCCAATCAACTTTTGTTTCATCAAAATAAGACACCTGAGGTGAAATCTAGAGTCATTTGATTTTAGGAGGTGGGACATCAACAATTCTAGAAAAATAATTACAGAGGTGATTTTCAAACAACAATATCTCCCTCTTACAACTTTTTTTGAGCAATTTTTTTTGTTTTGGGGTAGAATTTTGTGATCTACACATTTGTGCAAATTGTTTGTGATATTTGTTCTTGAAATTTTCTAAAATTTGCTAATTCCAATTGTTACAACTTCAGAGGCTTCATTTGGGCTCATATGGACACATATTTAGGTGCTATTTTTTTTTAAGTGCATAAATTTTGTCTACTTTCCATATCTGGTATTAGTTTGGAGTAATTTTGAGTATACATAGTACTTTTAATATTTGGTCATTTTTGACCTATTTTGGCACTTGTAATTTATTAGATACTTGAGAGGTCTTGTGTCTTATGTTTTTGAGTCATATATAACTTCATATGTTTAGTTGTAAATATCAAAAATTAGAGTTCCACTTTGGCCTAAAATTGGCAAGTGGCTATTGTACCTACACTAAATATAAAGTGCTAGATCATCTTTTTTGCAGTGGTGATTCTTTGATTGAGTGAAAAGGGGGGGGGGGGGGGGGGGGTGTCTTTTGTTCTTGTGTCACTCTTTCTCTCTTGTGTTTTTTAAATTTTTTGCATCATGGATTCACATAAAACTCCACTTTTAACTTCACAGAATTATACTGCATGAAAATATATTGTATAGAGTAGACTAATGGAAAAAGTTTTAAATCTATATGTCAATGGTACAATTGTAAAACCTATTGATGTTGATGCACAAGTCGATTGGAAAATTAATGACAACTAGGCTTTAGGAATTATTAGGAGTTGTATTCATAGAGATCTTTTCTTCCACATTTCTATCTTTAAGGATGCCAAGGGTGCTTGGGAAAAACTTGAAGTGTTGTACAGTAAGGTGGATGAGGAAAAGGGATTCCAAAATGAGGATGATCTAATTCTCTTGGATCCTAAGAATTTTGACTAAATTCAAGACCATGTCAATAAAGCTAATGAGTTGAGAGCACTACTTAAGGATTGTGGTAATCCCATGAAGGATGATAGATTGATTCATCACATCTTGAAGAGGCTACCTTTAGAGTATGCATATTTTGTTTGGAGTTACAACACTCACAAGTTTCCCATGGGAAGTGCCTTCACTAAGGCTTCATTTGATGCATTTTCAAAAATGTTGATGTTGGAACAATCCAAGTTGATAGATATGGGAATTCTCAAGTCATCAAAGTCTAAGGCATTGTGGCTAGTAATGAGAACCAAAAAAATCAAGGTAGATAAAATTTTACCAACAACAAGAAAAAGAAGTGGAAGCCAATATCACAATTAGAGACACAACAATCTTCCTCCTCATAGCAAGGCAATCCTTCTTCCAAGAAGAAGGGAAACAACAAAAACAAGGATAAACTATTTTGTACATATTGCAAGAAACTATATCATGATGAGCATCATTGCAGGACTAAGAGAATAGATGAGTTGGAAAACTTAAGAAAAATAGAAACAATGTGCCAAATGCTTCCAAGGATTCAAATCCATCCACTTCAAAGGGAAAAGGGCAAGCACTTATATTGAAAGTTCAAGTTCTTTAGGGGAATGGATTCTTGACTCTGGTGCCTCACATCATATGGGTTCTTCAAAAGGACACTTTTCTTCATTGGAGAAATCTAAGGTGCCTCACATCTTTGTAGGGAATGATACACAAGTGAAAGTTGAAGGGAAAGGATAAGTTGAGATGGCAAACGGAGAATTCAAAGATGTTCTCTAGGTTCCTAACCTTAGCACTAATCTCCTTTCAATTTACCAAATCACTCACTATGGAGGTGGAAATAAAATTGAGTTCCTTCCTAATTTAGTAATGGTACAAAATATTAAGGATGATTCATTGGTTGTAGTGGGTAAAGTTAATCATGACATAATCATTTATTCTTTCTCCCACTTTGTGCCTAAGTCTCCTTGACATGCCTTCTTGACACATTAACAATCAAAAAGTAAATTATGGCATGAGTGGTATGGACATCTTTCCTTCCACTATCTTCACCATCTTAGATCAAAAAATATGGTCAAAGGTGCACCTAAAATCAACTTTTCTACAGGTGAATGTTCAACTTCCTCAATGGATATGCATCTAGAAGAGAAGTTTGACAAAGGGAAGTCTTGGAGAGCATCAATTGTTCTTGAGTTGGTTTTCACTATTGTAGCAGTCCCTTTTTAGTGACATCAGTTAGCAATGGTCACTATGTTCTCACTTTCATTGATGACTTTTCATGCTACATATGGGTCTAGTTTCTTGATCACAAGAATGAAGTGTTTGATAATTTTCTAGCCTTCAAGAGTCATGTTGAGAAGTAATCAAGTAAAGTCATCAAGGTTCTTCATATGGACAATGAAAGTAGATACATGAACTCAAGACTTAGATACTTTTGTAAACTTGAGGGTATTGATCTTTAGAATCTTGTACCATTTAGTCCACAAAAGAAAATTATTGCAATAATGAGGATTAGAACTCTTAAGTCAATCACTTGAGGTAGAAGTTATAAGTAGTTCCAATCATATCCTTAATAGATCTCCTCATAATGTCTTAGATGGAATGACTCCTTTTGAGGCATAATGTAGAAGAAAACTAGTTATGAAACACTTTAGAGTTTTTGGTTGTCTAGCATGGGAACACATATCTTCAATGGCATGCAAGGTACCACCACCAAGGCCTTATACTTTCATTGGATATGAAGAAAGTGTTAAGGCATATAGACTTATGGATCCTGAGACTCATGAGATATTCATAGAGAGTAATGTTCACTTTGAGGAAAGTTCACCGAGCTTATTCTTTGATCCTCTCCATACTTCATACACTATAGAAATTGATAGTGACAGCAGTGATAGTGATTCAAAAGGCTCACTTTTGGGGGATCCTTCTAATAGATGAAGAACAAGGTCACAACATCAACACATTTCACATGCATACATTGCTACAGTGATAGGTCTATGTAATTCAGTACAGTTGGGTACACCTTGTCTTCTAGTTCCAACATCAAGGGATGATTACTTAACAGACATTTCAGGTTTGCTTATGGAGTCCTACATAGTAGATTCGGGAGACATTATTGATGATATACATATTCTCCTTGATGAAGAAGATCCTTCTTTAGTTGTTATGAGGGAACACTTTGACCCTCTTGTCTATTCTCTACATGATTAGTCTTACAAGGTTGATATTGTTGTGGATCCTTATGTACAATAGTTGTAGGAGGTCTCTTTATCATTTGAGGAGATATTTGGTTCTTTGGGATATGTTCTACATCCATCCTTGCTAGATCTAAACTTGTTATTTTTAGTAGTGTTGGAAGGGGCAACCCTCTATATCAACATGGGGACAATTGAACAGTTTTTAGAGACACCATTCATCTTCATGACTCTTTCTCCACATTAGGGAAGCATCTCATATGAACCTATGCCATTGTTTCATCCTAAGGGGAGGAACATTGTTTAGCAGTCATGGATCAACTTCTACATTCATCTTCAAGAAACTATCACTAATGGGCATTCTACATTGAGGAGGGATTATGTTGCCTCCTTTCTTCTTCTTCTTCTTCTCTCTTATGGGTAGTACCTTTTCCTCTTCTGAGATTGTGTTTTTCTCATATTTCTCTCTTGTATATATACATTATGTATGTTGTAATTGGGGGGGCTTAGTTACTCCATCCATCCATGCATCTTATTTTTTCATCTCTCCTTTTTTGGGAGGGCTTTTCCCATGAGGTTTTGTCTCTTTCTCTGCTTCATGAGAGATTGCATTGCATATCATTTGTACTTGTATATTGTACATGGGTACCTAACATTGGCCTAGTAGATGGGACCCATCTTGCATTATTTAGCTTTTATGAGCTTAAGTACATTTCCCTAAGGTGCACTTAAGAGGGGGTGTTGGTGTAAATAAGTAAATTTACTATTTACACTTTACTTAAGTTTACTTAGGATAATGCATATTCATATTAGTTGTCATGTAGACACCTAGGAGTTTGCATATTCATATGAGTTATCATATAGATAACGCAGTTGTTTCCACTCTAATTGAGCACATATTGTCTACTACATCTCTATATGGGATACACATTTGCATTCTTATCCTCTCATTGTTGCACATACATTAATGCACAGTAGAGAATAATCCAATCTTGGTGGATCTGTGCTTAGTTGTGATGGTTATCTCTTTACTGACTCCTATTCATCCTAGTTGTCTTTATATATAGGCACTTCTATAATGTGTTCATCCAATTATCTAATATCCATTTTCATTTGATCATCATTTGTCTCTCTTGTACTATCTACTTAGCTTCTTGATCTTGGCATTGAATTATTGCCTTAGGAAAATTCTTACACATGTAATGGGGTATCATCTGAGATGATGGGTTTTGACAAGGTATGAATTATAAATTGAAAATATAACACACCTTCCTCTAGAGTAATAAGGTATGTTGTACTAGCCATAGCATCAACATGTTGATTATCTTTTTGAGGTAGGTTCTGAATAGAGAATAAATAAAATATCCCAAGTAGGTCTATAGCTAAATCATGACACTTGGTTAGATCATTCTTAGCTTGATATGTACCATTAGTTTGTTGTACAACAAGCTGTGAATTTCCTGAGATCTTGATATGTTTAATTTGTAAAGACAAATTTTCCTTCAGTCTAATAATAAGGGCTTCATACTTAGAAATATTGTTAGTGCATGAGAAGTTGAGTTTGCAAGACAAAGGAATAGGTTTACTTTATGGAGGTATTAATATAAAACCTTCTCTAGATCTAGTTTGACATCTAGATCTATCAAAGTATGACTCCCATGTCTCATCTATATCAATAGGTAAGATAAATTCATTAGGAAACTTAATAAATTTTAATGTAAAAGTAGTAGAAGGAGCCTCATCTAAATGATTAGTCAAGGCTTTCCCTTTAAATTGTTTATGAGGGATGAAATTCAAATCAAACTCTGTTAGGAGGATGACTCATTTATCAAGTTGTTTAGATAAACTTATCTTAAAAAATGAATTCTTTAAAGGATCAAATTTCACATAAATGTTAACCTCTACATAAGAAGATAAAGTCTAAGTTTTGACACGAGAAAACTAAGGCTAAACATTGTTTTTCAATCAAAATATAACATGTTTGATAATAAATCCATGTGTGACTTAAATGATAAATAGGACGTTCCTTACCATCTTGATCATGTCAAGCCAAGACAACACTTAACACTTTAGAAGAGGTAGAATTATAAAGAAGGATGACTTTTTTGGGTGAGATGGTTGTAAGATAGGATGATTAGTAAGATAGGATTTGATTTTTTCAAAAGAGAGCTTATAATATTCATTTAAAGATAAAGCATAATTTATCTTAAGAAAGCAATTAAAAGGAATGATATGATCCTCTAGGTGAGAAGAAAACCTATGGTTAGCCTATATATTTTCTTGCAAGCTATGAAGTTGCAAAATATTTTAAGGAGGATGCATATTGAAAATATCAATAATTTTATCTCTATCAACCTCAATAACACTATTAAATATAATTAACCCTTGAAGCTTTCCACTATCAATATCAAAGGAACATTTTCATGGATTCAAATGCATATTGTAATTCCTTATTCTTTCAAAGATCTATGTAAGAGTAAGAAAATGTTCATCACATTTTATAGACTTTGCTAAAATTTCATCCAAATAGTCTTCAATAATATTATGCATATAGTCATAAAAAATCAATGTCATAGCTCACACCAATAAGTAGTACCTATATTTCTTAATCCAAAAGGCATCAAATTACCAAATAGAAAATTCCCCAAGGAGCATATTGATCATAAGGCGCAATAAAATTCTAATTGTAATAAGAGAATCCATTCATAAAATATAGTAATACATGTCTGACAATTGAAAATGCTATTATATCAATGTTAGGTAGAGGAAAAACATCTTTTAAAGAAGCCTTGTTTAACTTGCAAAAAATTAATACACATACTTATCTTACTTTCACCCTTAGAAATAACTTGAATTTTAGAAATCCATGTGGAATAATCTATAGGATGTATAAAACCAGTATCCAAGAGCTTAAATTCTATCTCAACTTTAATAAGTAGAGTAATGCTAGGATTCAATTTATAAATCTTTTGTTTAAGAGGTTTAGCATCACTGCATCAGATGTCAAAACTACGTTGTGAGTGACAATTTTAGGATCAATGCATGACATATCAAATTATTTCTAATAAAATATATCAGAAAATTACAAAAGAAGTTTAGTAAGCTACTTTTCTCCATTCCATCCAAACATTGTCCAATCTTAATAACCTTTTCATAGTCATTAGGATATACAAGCACATCTATCATTTTAGTGATCAATAGATTTCTCTCATATGATTCTTCCATACGTAGAAGAGGATTAATATGTGGTTTAGATTCACTTTCTACTCCAAAATATCCATAAAGAATCCAAACAATAAGGTTTTCTCTAGTTATGATAAAAATAAGGTAAATCCTCATATGTACCCAAAAAATCAGCTACAACATCATCATAAGAGAAAATATCCAAAGAAGGTAACTGATAGAATGTAATAAGATGTGGGTTTGGTAATTTCAATGGATTACTAAAAATATGATTCACATTCAAAAAGAAGGAAAGTTTCTTATAAGGATTGAATCCTAAACCATAATTATGCTTATAACTATCATTAGATAGAGAAACTTTTGTTCCTTGTTCAAATTTACCACATCCTTGACCATAAAACCTATTTTTAGAAAGAAAATGATATCCAAGACCATAAAGATCAACCATATTAGAGATAGTCAGAGGATCTTCATAAGAAACTACATCATGAAATTTTGGTTTAATAGTTCCAACGGTTTCCTTAGATGAAGCAATGATAAAGTTATTAGTTAACTCCATAGAAAGAGGAGTTGAAACAAAATTTTCTTCTTTAGGCCTTTCAAATGTTTCATGAAAGAGAGATAAGATATCTTTTATTCTCCAATAAATGTAAAATTTAAGTCCAAAGTGACTTATTCATCTTTAGATAGAGAGGAGGAAGGTTCTTCACTTAACTTATCTTTAATTTTAGTTTTATCCTCTTGATTTTCTTCCCTAGGTCCTAACACCTTAGAAGATTTAATGTTGTAGGAACTATTCTACATGAAGAGTATACATCATGTTATCATTGATAAACATATGTTTTCAATGAAGAGTAGAGGGAATAACATACATGTTATGCAATCGTGGCCTTCCCAAAAGAAGGTTGTAGTTGAGAGGTCCTAACATCGTAGGGATTAAAGTATCTAATACAATTTGAATGACCTTAATAGGAAGATTTATGACTCCCAAAGTTTTCTTAGCAATGTTACCAAATATACAAATAGAAACACTATCTAGTTTTTTAGAACACATATTAGCATTGATAGATTTTAGCATATCTAAACTAAAAACATTCAATCCTAATCCATTATCAATTAAAGTTCTTCAATTAAGATTCCCATTTACAAGATCCACAACCATAACAACATCATACTGATCTCTAACTTCCTTAGGTGGAAAATCATCTTCAATAAACACAAGACAAAGAGGAGTAGGCATAGCATGCATAAATTCTAAGAAACAATTAACATTATTCAGATTAGTAAGAGGTTTTGGAAGAGTAGATAAAACCTTTTGTAATTATTCATGATGAGTAGGGAATGTTTGAAGAATTCCCCATAAAGGGATCTTAGTAGGAGTAGCACATAACTGATCCACAAAATCATACTCCTTTCCAAAAGTACTAGGTAAACATGGTGCCTAAGGAGGAGTTGGTTGAGAAGAATGTAAAGGTGTAGGAGATAAAAATATAGTTGGTTGAGGTTTATTTTGTGTCCAATAGGTGTGAGAAACTAAAGTTTAATTAGATTTCCCCTTAAGGACTATAAGGGGTTTATCTCCCTTAAGAGTCATAAGTGGTTGATAAAATAGCATAGGTTCAATACTATACACAATATGAGATATATAAAGCCATGATATAACCCTACTATAAATGATTGACTAACATTTATAGAGAGAGAAAGAGAGAGAGAGAGAGGGAGAGGGAGGGGGGCAGGGGGAGAGAGAGAGAGAGAGAGAGAGAGAGAGAGAGAGGATGGGGTTTCAAAGAGTACATGGGATAGGATGCATAGAAATAGAGAGAGAGAGGGACATAGAGTAGGGTGTGTGTGTGTGTGTGTGCATGCGCACGATAGAGAGAGATAGAAAGAGCTATATATATATATATATATATATATATATACATATATATATATATATATGTATATATATATATATATATAGACAGAGAGAGAGAGAGAGAATCCTAAGCATTGGAGAGCATTGACAAACTACATTCATGATTGTGTTTGTCATTGATGTCAACATAGCATGGTTTCTGTAAAGACTGGTTGAGTAGCAGATAGAGATATTAATGGCATGGACAATGGTTTGATTATCTAGTGATGTGCAATCATGAACATATACTACACCATATCATGATGACATGGTTAGTGTGTAGAGGCTAAGTCAAGAATATACAAAAGTTGTACTTGATTTATAGAGTGTAGTTCAAAGATACAATATTAGGAAAGAAGTTCTTGATGTTTGTTTTCTATCTTACATATGAGATGCAGTAAGAAGATGTGCAGTCAGATAGTGACAAAGGATAGTCAATTGGTGATGTCATTGAGTGTGGAGGCCCTAGTATTGTACCTATGAAGTTTTGTATAGATTATGAGCAGATAGTGCTATTGTAATTGTAATTAATTATCTTATTATAATTAATTGGAAAAGCCTCAAGGTTGAATCAAGGATTTATTTTTAAGATATGGTATAAAGGAAAGATGCTTTCCTTATTTGTTATATGTGGTGATCAAGTATTGTATGAAATGTGAAGTGGGAAAAGGAGAAGAGTGTTTGAAGGAATGCATGTAAGCAATCCAAGGGACTATTGGATGTGAAGTTGATTTGGTTACAAGGTTAGAAGGTGTAGAGGTTTGGTTGATAGGATAGAGAAAGAGGAAGGAAGTATATTTCATTTCTATTATTCTACAAGGAATAATATAGAGATCATTTGGATAGTGGGTTCATTGGTCTCTCCTTTGAAGTTATTTTGGCACTGGGTCCATGTATCTTCCACAAATCATAACATGGTTGACACAACTCCTAATAGGGTTGGAATCTCCTAATAGGGACTCAAAGTCTCCTAACAAGGACTCATATGTACTAATGTATTCATAGACTCCTAACAGGGTCCATCCTTTAACAAGGAATATTTATATTAGTACATCATCTTGTGGGTACCATCCCCACTGGGGTTTTCCCTCTAATCAAGGGTTTCCATAGTTAACATATTTGGTGTTATTGTGTATGAGTATCCTTTAGTGGGTTCAATTTATATTTTTCATATGGTTAATTTTGTTTAAGGTTATTAAGTGAATAACTAATTCCCCCACCCCCCAACACCCCCCCCTCTTAGTTATATCAGTGGACTATATTTTCTAACAATTGGTATCAGAGAATCATGTCGTTAAAGGATAAGATTTATAGTTTGGGAGATCAATGGTGAATATTTTCAAAAAAGATATTCGTAGATTATATTGGGCCAACTATGATAGTTGGAAGGAGAAGATGAAGATTTATCTATTGTGCATGTGTCCAAGATATTGGATCTTGACAAATAGTAAGGATAAAATCATTGAAGAAGAAAAGCTTGAAGGATGCAATGAAGAAGAGAGAGATCTATTCATGTGTAATATGAGAGCTAGAGAAGCTCTACTATCAACTCTTCTAGAGAATGAATACAATTAGGTAAAGTCACTTGAAACATCTTATTAAACTTGGAAAGCATTAGAATCTACTTTTGAAGGTGATACACATGCAAAGAGAATGAGATTGTAGAATTGGATATGTGCATTTCAACATGCTTAGATGACGAAAGATGAATCTGTAAGAAGTTATATTGGTAGAGTATTAGAAATTGTTGTAGGAATTTGGTCTCATGGTGGAACCAAGGAATAAAATGAAGTAATATGGAAGATTTTGAAAATTTTGACTCCACCATTCAAACAAGTAGCTCAGATGATTTAGCTAGCAATGCCCTTCACTAAGGATTTCACAAAGGAAATATTGCTTGGAAGATTAGAATCTACAGAGGTAGATCTAAGATATTCTAGAGATCTACCAAGAGTTGAAACAACTTTTAGTGCCCTGAACACTCAACCTAATCTAAAAAGGAGTGCAAGCACATGTGGAGATTTTTCTGGTAGCAATAGATATGATGAAGACAAGAAGATTGAGGAAGGTATAGCCCTTCTTGTGAGAAGAGAAAAATATTGTAAGAAAATATTTAAATGTTGGACTTGTGATGAATTTTCTCATTATGCATCTAAATGTCCTAAGAGAGAGAAATAGTATAAGGTAAAGTTTTAGCCTAGAAGAGATAGAAATTATTTGTATCCAAATAAAGATGAAGAATCTAATAAGAAAGATCAAAGTGAATGTGATGATGAATTGGGACTTGTGGCTATCAAGGAAAATGATCTTGATAGAGAAATTAGAGA
Source organism: Cupressus sempervirens (assembly GCA_028749045.1). Classification (NCBI taxonomy): domain Eukaryota; kingdom Viridiplantae; phylum Streptophyta; class Pinopsida; order Cupressales; family Cupressaceae; genus Cupressus; species Cupressus sempervirens. The sequence continues at coordinate 666,515,462 of CM053787.1, forward strand.
AGAAAGAGTTCTAGTTTCCCAAGTAGAAAAGAAATTTGATTGGATAATTGATAATGGTTGTTCACATGACATGACTAGTTATATGAATTATACAACTTTTAAATTCAAGAATCATGATGGAGGTATTGTTAGAGTTTTTAACAATGAAAGCTCTCATATAACAAGAATTGGATCCATTACTATTGATGGTAAAACTAACACTAATGATGTTTATTTTGTTGATGGATTGAAGCATAACTTATTGAGTGTTGGTAGTTGGTGGACAAGGGTTATCAATTGCAATTTAATGAGAAGACCTGTATTATCAAAGACGGATGGTAAGCTGATTGGAACTATCACAAGATCCAAAGGTAATGTATTTTACTTGAATCCTGTTGAAATGGCATATTTGGTAGCTAAAGTGGATAACAATTGGTTGTGGCATAGAAGATTCTATCACATGAACTTTGATAATATTGTGAACATTAGTAGTACATTTGCAATGAGAGACTTGCCTAAGATTAAAAAACCTACTAAGATTGTGTGTAAAGAATGTATTTTGGCCAAATAGAATAAAGTATCATTTCCAAGCAATAATTTCACTACCATAGATAAGTTGGAGATCGTTCATAGAGATCTAAGTTGTCCCTTTAGAACAAAAAGATTCTATGGTGAAATGTACTTTATGATTTTTGTTGATGATTTTACTAGAATGATGTGGATAGCATTTCTTAAAGAGAAATCTGAATCTTTTGAGAAGTTTGAGATATTTAAGAATAGAGTTTAGAATGAATTTGGCATAAAGATAATATGTTTGAGATTAGATAGAGAAGGAGAATTCACAACTAGAGAGTTTAACATATTTTGTGAAGAGAATGGAATCAAAATAAAACTATCCTCACCCAAAACACCTAAGCAAAATGAGATTGTCGAAAGAAGAAATAAGTCTATAAAAAAGGCAACAAGAGCAATGTTTGAGAGTGATGTTTCTAAGAGATTTTGGAGAGAAGCAATCAATACAATTGTATACACTCTAAATAGAGTACAGATCATAAGGGGTATGCACAAGACACCTTATGAACTATGGTTTGGCCATTCACCATCAGTTGAGTATTTCACAATATTTGGGAGAAAATGTTATATAAAGAGAGATGATGACATTGGTAAGTTCAATACAAGAAGTGATGAAGGTATGTTTTTTTGGCTATTCATTGAAAATCAAGGCATACAAATATTTTAACTATAGAATTAAGACAGTAGTTGAATGTTCAAATGTAAGGATTGATGAAAAGTTTGGAACTAAGGAAAATATGGTAGATTATAATTCAGATGAAGAAGAAGAAAATTCTAGAATTGTTAGATAAAATGCAAAAGTTTTCTTTGAGAATAACAATGATTTGTAGAATGATGTGTTAAATGTTGAGCAAAGAGGAGAACAAAGATCTAAACCTAGAGATGAGAATAGAGTTGAGATGTCAACTCCTACTTCTAATAGGAATCTGACAAAGAATCACCCTCCCGAGCAAATAATTAGAAGCAAAGACAAAGATGTGATGAGAAGAAACAAAGTAAATGAGCAGATATGTCTGATATCTCAAGTTGAACCTATGAGAGTAGATGAAGCATGTAAAGATGATCATTGGATTCAAGTAATAAAGGAAGAATTAGATTAGATTTTGAAGAATGATACATGGGAGTCAATTCCTAGACCTAAAGACAAGAATGTGATAGGAATCAAATGGGTATTCAAAAGGAAGATGAATGAGCAAGGTGAAGTTGTAAGGAACACGGATAGACTTGTATCCAAGGGATATTGATAGCAATAAGGCATATACTAAGAGGAGACATATGCCTCTGTATCTAGAATGGAGGCAATAAGGATGTTCTTGGCTTATGCAACAAATAAGAAGTTCAAGGTCTATTAGATGGAAAATCAATCTTCTTGAATGGAGAACTTGAAGAAGAGGTATATATTGAGCATGCTAAAGGTTTTCCTTTATCAAAAGATAAAGACATGTTTATATGGTTTGAAGGAAGATGGGATTTGCTAAAGGGACAAAAAATAGTAACTTATATTTGAAAGAAATTGAGAATGATTTGCTGATAATAGTAATATATGGTATTCAAAAAAATGATGAATGAGCAAGGTGAAGTTGTAAGGAACAAGGATAGACTTGTACCCAAGGGATATTCATAGCAAGAAGGCATAGACTAAGAGGATACATATGCACCTATAGAAAGAATGGAAGTAGTAAGGATGTTCTTGGCTTATGCAACAAATATGAAGTTCAAGGTTTATTAGAAATCAACCTTCTTGAATGGAGAACTTGAAGAAGAGGTATATATTAAAGGGATATAGACTTGTATCCAAGGGATATTCATAGCAAGAAGGCATAGACTAAGAGGATACATATGCACCTATAGAAAGAATGGAAGTAGTAAGGATGTTCTTGGCTTATGCAACAAATATGAAGTTCAAGGTTTATTAGATGGAAAATCAACCTTCTTGAATGGAGAACTTGAAGAAGAGGTATATATTCAAAATTCTAAAGGTTTTCCTTTATTAGAAGAAAAAGACATGGTATGAAAACTAAATAAAGCTTTATATGGTCTAAACCAAGCACCCAGAACCTGGTATGCAAGGTTGGAAAACTATTTGGCAAAGGTTGGATTTGCTAAAGGGATGACAAATAGTAAGTTATATTTGAAATAAATTAAGAATGATTTGCTGATAATAGTAATATTTGTTGATGAGTGATAAGTTTTCTATAGAGATGAAGAATGAGTTTGAAATGAGCATGATAGGAGAAGTGATGTTTTTCCCAGGATTAGAGACTATGTAGAATAGTGATGGTATTTTCATTTCACAAGCTATGTACTTGAAAGGCTTATTGAAGATATTTAGTTTAGAAATTTGTAAACCTATTGGTACACCTATGATAACTGGTCACAAGTTATCTAGCAAAAATGAGACTCCTACAGTAGAGAAAAAGAAGTACAAATCCATGATTGGAGGTTTGCAATATCTAACTCACACTAGATCAGACATAGAAAATGTAGTTGGGATTGTAGCTAGATTTCAAGCTAATCCTAAAGAGTATCATTTTTTAGTAGTAAAGAGATTATTTAGATATTTGAAAGGATCATCTGACTGTGGAATTTGGTATGACAAAATGAGTGATTTCACTCTATGTGCATATACTGATATGGATTGGGAAGGCAGTATGGATAACAAAAAGAGTACCAATGGTGGATAATTCTTTCTTAGAGGAAGATTGAGTTTTTAAGTCTTCTTGCACATTTAAATTGAAAATTTTAAAAATTTGAGTATGATAAATACTAGAGCAACATAATGTAACATAGCAATCACTATAAACTATGAAAAAATTGGTATCATGATTGATAAAAAACTTATCTATAGAGCTTCAAATAGTTTAGATGTTGCAAAACTTCTCTTCGTAGCTTACAAAGTGTATCAGTCCCTTGGATGATGATATAAAGGTATATATCCTTTTCTCAAAGTATCATGCATGCTTTTGAATGTTATTAGAGAGTGTGTAGGAAAATTTTGTGAAGATCAAGATGATGTAGTTGATTTTATCCAACAACAAGTTGATCAAAGAAAATAACTCACAAATGAAATGTTAATATATCCTTGATATATCTTTATATTTTCTAAGGTATATTATAGTGTTATTATAGAAATGAAATGGAATTTTTAATTTCTGGAAGTCCAAGGAACTATTTGTTAGTATAATTGATTAATTGTCTACTAATTTATGAAAAATTAGTTAAACTCTATTAGAAGATATATCTATAATTTTTCAATCTTAGTTTTAATTGAGAAAGTTCAAGAAAGTGTAAACTTTTCCAAAATTTAAAGCTGATCATTTCAGCATTTATCTCTTCTATCTCAAGGCATTTCATAGTCAAACTTTTTTAAAAATAAAAAATAACAAAGAGAAATATCAAATAATACATCCTTAAAATAAAAATATTGATATTCTAATTGCATAAGTGTCTCTTCTATTTTGGTGATTGATATATGTAATTTGTTGTTAATATTTTTATAGAGATGCATTTTACATACCCATGAAAATTTTAATTGGTTTCAAATTCCTTTCAAGAGAAGCTATGAAAAATATTGTAATATGATATGAAAAACTTAGGTGTTACATTTAGTTTCTTCTCTATTTCATATTCATTTTGAGATGTTTCCATGCATAAATTAGTATTTGATATTATAATTTGAAAATGATGAAAATAAATATAGTATAAATATTGATTACTTAGTTGTTAGTATACTTATAATTAATTTTGATTATTTCACTTTTTTTTGGGATGTTCTTGTTGTTTCCATTGGTTTCATTAAAGACATAGTGAGATATGGAATTAGATAAAGAGAGAGGGTCAATATGTGAATATAGAAATAAAGATCTAGAAGTAAACTACAATATATTCATTGGATCATGAATTAGAGACTGTCATTATGCTTTCCTCCTACAAGTTGAAAACTCTCTAGAGAAGAAACCCTCTCTATCTCAACAAGGAAATCTAGGAATGAAAAAGACAAGAAGAAAAACTAGTCTCTTTCCATCCACAACAGTAAGCATTGAAAGATATGTACAACAATCAAAATATACCATCAAGCCTTTCCCACAAGGAAACTCTCTATCTTCATATAAGAAGCTCCTACAACTACAAGAACATTTAAACAGATGAATAAATAAGAAAAAAGAGCCAATCCCTATTGATGGTCATAGTAAACCTTCTCACCTTAATAATAGTCTCCACTTCAATATGGAACAAGGTAAAAAGAGACAAACTACTAACATTAGCCTTAAAGAATATAGCTAGAATATCTCAACTTACAAAATAGGCCAAAAAAATAGAAAAAGAATATGAAAAAAAACTCCATAGAAACTTCGACAAACAAGAATATTATGTATAGCTTTTCAATACCTAACAAAATAGACTCCATGCTAAAAAGGCTATACTAGGTGGAAGAAATTATTATTGTTAGGGTAGATAAGATATTATAAGTAAAATATTCTTTTAGATGATAGTAATAATATAATAGACTTGCAATAAGCTTTTGACATGAAATACAAGCCATTACAAATGTGGTCCCATGAAGAATTGAAGTTTTTGATATATTTATAGTGTAAAGAGTGCATACAACATAATTCTTATGAATATTATGTGAAAACTTGGTCTGACTTCTTGAGACAAAATAGATATTTCTAAAATGTAACAGAATTAAAACTAAAGAAGACATGGTCATGCTAAATTATTTTGAATGTATAGGACAAAAAGGATTATGACAAACTCTCCACAAAGATAATTTTTCTTCTCATGCTCTTTTATTCATCACCATAATAGATCACAAAGTAAGATTTGAAATGTTGATACAAAAAATCTCACACAGTTGAAACCAAATGCATTATTTACAATTCTCCACATTAGTCACATAAAAAAAATTCAACATATATAAACCTATCGACCTAACCCTTGCACCCTACAAAGGTACAAGTGCTAGTTGTTATTAATAATTGTTTTCGTTGATAAAAAGGTAATTTGTTTCATCCTAACTCGCATCGGTATTACCATTAGTTTTTAAATTTTAATTTGAGAGCGAATAAAGAATATAAAATGGCACGGCAGCAGCAGAAATCATCGATCCGGTATACTACTTAGGATTCATTTATATTGTCCGACAAATGTATACAAATTTAATTTATATAAAATGATTATATATTTGTTATCTATGGGAAGTATACAGATATACTACCATGATAACATTTGCAACCACAGTTCCTCGACGATAGGGAGTTTAGACATTCTTGATTTACTTAAACGTCCTTTCTCCTTTTCATGTTGAGTCGGCAAGAGAAAAGGGATGGGTTTGGTAGATATATAGTGATAATTAATTTGCTATGGATATTAGAGTTAAGGGTGTAATATATAGATATTTGAGAAACAATTTTTATAGTTTAATCTATTTTATTTGTATAGTTTGATCTATTTTAATTGTTAACTTATAAGTCAATTGTATAGTTTATATTTAATTAATAAGTGTATGGGAATAGCTGATAGGCCTAAGGTCGTTGATGTCTCTAATCATATAGAAACCATTCTCGAAATGTACCAATAAGATAGTATCCAAAATAAATTTTATAATGATATACTGCAGTACTATAATCCAGACATTCACATTCTTCAATACTAGATTTCGGACATTTAGAGCTCCAACATACTTTGTCGCTATATTTACTCTACTAACAATGTTTGTATCCCTATTACTCAGCATTGAGGACACTTACATATCAGTAGAAATGTCAAATTAAAGTAAAGTTAATTTGATTAAATAATAAGTATGAGAGCAACCTATGGTAAATTAAAAATGTAAACTTGAGACCTCTATATGGATGTGTAGTTATTTATATTGATAAAGATTAAAATTTGTAAATAAAAAGAATTAATAGAGGGTAGTACAATTCAATTAAAAAATTTATTCACTTAAATTCATATTGAACATTTGGATAGTATGAAAAGTTATTAAAGTGATAGATTTCAAATATGCGCTCATTAAATACATATTCATGTTAATATGATTAGTTGATTATTTTATATGGTCTTGTTGTCTGACTAAAATATGAACTCCATCTGCATTCCCTACATAACCTACACATGTTGCCCTATTAACACATGAATAGTCTAAAAATGAGCAAAATGATGACTGTGATTGTAGAGAGTGATAATTTAATTGATAAAGTAAATCATGGATAGAGTGATTTTTGGTGAAGGATCATCATCTCATCAATAGCCATAGAAATGCCCATTATGCATGAAAGTGATTGTTATTACGTGCTTGTTAACAATATTGAGTATAGATGATCTATGATAATAAGGGAAATACATAAGAGAGCATTGATCTATTGGCTTCATTTGGGACTGTACTTCTATAATAGCACTTATCACAGGTCAAGAGGTTTCCCTTCAAGGCACTTAATGGTTATGAGGCTACCTCATTTGTCGATGTAACAATGGGAGATAGTCTAGCAGCTAGTGGGTGAGCACCTTGATAAAATAAAAACATGATTCAAACAAGCATTGTGGTGGGAGATCTACTATAGCTTTGATTGGACCCATATATACAATCTTCATTGAAGGAGTGGAGTTGAGAAGTTCAAACCTAATTTTTACATGTCATAAAAGGTGATACAAAAAGTATGCAAGGTTGGTTATGAGTTGGAACTAGAAGATGGTGGTCAGATTTGCAATGTATTTCATGTTTTCATCCTCAAGGGGCTAGTAGGAAAACATATTACTATCTTATAAGAACATGAAACATTCATATTCTTCTAAGATAACGAGGGAAGGCTTGTATTAGAACATTAAACATTCATCAATTTATTTGAAGAAAGAAAATTGATGTTGCATACAATCAAGTATTATTCAGTTCAATAGAGGATGGGGTGTGAGAGAGTGAGCATATTTTTGAGCATTCAAAAATGCAATTGCTTGAGGTAACACAATGTCACAAAGAGAAGATTGTCTTGTCTCCAACTTAAGCCAAAAAAAATTTTTTATTAGCAATTAAGTTTTATAGTTCCCTCTGACAAAAGTGGGTCCAATTCACAATTCACAATTAATTCTTTTAGTCTCTTGTGAGTTAATTTTTCCAAAAATTAGGTCCAATTTAAGGCATGCACGTGTGCATCACTTTAATCTAGTTTAGAATTGAAGTTCATAAATTGTAATTCTTTGGGATACTTATGGAGATTTAGAATCTAGATTTCTCATATTTAAGTAAAATATTTTTTTTTCAATCAACATTATTGTAGAGTTTGTGAAAAATCAACTATTGCAGTCACTGATTATTAATCTCCTATCATAAACGATTATTAAATTGTTGAAAACAAATTCCCAGCTAATATTGAAAAATAACACAACTGCAACTTCACTTAAAATATGGAAAGAAATGTGCAACACAATGAACAAAATATTTTCGGACAAATTGTCCCTGGAAAAACCCCTAAGGGAAAACCAGTTCTGCAGATGAGAAATTATATTAAACTTAAGCAAATCAAGAGATACAAAATTCCTTGCCTCTCATTGGCAAAACTCCGACAACCTCCTAATTTATCTCGCTAATATTCCCCACTGCTATTCTCGTGCTAACACTGCACCCTTGCTAACACTGCAAGACTGTTTGCTAACACTGCAAATGTTTCTCCAAAACATCTCCCTTTTGCTCTCCAAATGCCCCCTAGACCCCTTTTTATACTATTCTCGTTGGTAAACCAACGACCGAGATTAAATCAAACCAACGGCTAAGATTAAGAAAACTCAACAGCCAATAATAGAATTGGTTGCAAGGTGTCCAAAAGGAAATCTCTAAAATTAGTAAATAATAACCATTTACTAATTCTTGGCAAGTGGACAAATAGCTGTCCAAACCACCCATAAATACAACCCCTATTCATAGATAAGGACGAACAACTGTCCAAGCTACCCATAAATACTACTGCTATTTTCGGGTCAAAAATAACAGCTGTCCAACTGACAATAATTAACACCCTCTTAGCGAGGAAGCTGTTCTGCATGACACCCATCTTATCTCTAAAGAAGATAAATTTGGCCTTTCCCAAAGCCTTCGTCAGAATGTTTGCTACCTGCTCATCTGTAGGTATATATTGTAGTCGAACAACTCCCCTTTGTACACAATCTCTGATGAAGTGATATCTGATATCTATATGTTTAGACCTATCATGAAACACTGGATTCTCAGACAACTTGATGCAACTCTGATTGTCACAATGTATCATAGTAGTGTCAACCTTCTGACCAAACAAGGCTACTAACAACTTTCGAAGCCATATAGCTTCACATGTCGCTATGCTAGCTGCTATGTATTCTGCTTCTGTTGAACTTAGAGCCAAAAACTTCTACTTCCTGCTGAACCAAGATAAAACTCCTGATCCCAAGCTGAAACAACACCCTGAAGTGCTCCTTTTGTCTGTTGTACTTCCTGCCCAATCTGCGTTAGTATAGCCTATCAACCTGATACCTTCACCTCGAACATATCTGATCCCATACTCGACTGTACCACACAAGTAACGTAGCACATGCTTAGCCGCTATCCAATGCATTCTCTTTGGTTCAACCATGAACTAACTAAGAGATTTTACTGCAAATGCTATATCTGGTCTAGTGTTGACCAAATACATAAGCGAACCAATCAACTGTCTATATAAAGTGGGATCTACATCCTTCTCCTTAGTTGTATCTACCTTCCTCCAATTCGTGATCATGGGTGTAGACATGGCTTTGCAATCCTCCATCCCTAATTTCTTCAAGATTTCAATGCAATATTTCCCTTGACTAAGGAAAATCTCCCCATCTGTCTGCCACACTTCCATGCCTAGAAAGTAGTGCATAAGTCTTAAATCCTTCATCTCGAACTCTTCTGCAAGGTTCCTCTTGCAATCCACTATGAGCCCTAGTGAACCTATAAGAAATAGGTCATCCACATAAAGAACAAGAATGAGAATCTCACCCCTAACCATCCCGTAGTAGAGGTTAGCATCTGCTTCACTCTTCACAAAGCCCATTTTCTGCAAGTATGTATCAATGCGCTCATACCACGCTCTAGGAGCCTACTTGAGTCCGTACAATGCTTTCTTCAATCTGCACACATGGGTCTCTTTGTTGTGTGCTACAAAGCCTTCTGGTTGTTCTATGTGTACCTCCTCCTTCAACTCACCATTGAGGAATGTTGTCTTAACATCCATTTGACGGATTTTCCATCCCATCTGTGCTACAAGTGAGATTACAGCTTGTATAGAAGTATACCTGGCAACTGGAGCAAATGTCTCCTCATAGTCTATTCCCTCCTTCTGAGAGAACCCCTTTGCCACGAACCTAGCCTTGTATTTCTCGATGCTACCATCTACACTATGCTTTATCTTATAGATCTAGCGTGATCCAACTATAGCCCTATCTGTTGGTCTAGGTACTACCTCCCATACATCATTTTACATTATTGAAGAATATTCCTCAACCATAGCATCTCACCATACCTAATGTTCTGCAGCTTCCTGATAGCTAGAAGGCTCACTATCTACCAACTAACTAACTAATGCCACATAGTCATTGAACTTGGCTGGTTATCTTCCCTATCTAGTACTCTTCCTAGGAGCTCCCACAAACTCCTGAGTATCCCTTTGTGTATCTAGAACCACATGGTTCCTGCTGCCAACTGTAGAGGATGAAATGTCAACCTCTAAGTCCTTTAGATGCATTTCTTGTTGCACCTGTTGCTCCATACTCTGTGAATCTTCACTAACTGAGTCTACACTCGTACTGGTAACTGTACTTGAGCTTTGTTGCCCTTGACTTGTTCTTGGAGCTTCTGTTGGCTGCTCACTCTGATCATCTGCTGGCAAATCTCTAGATCTCCTAAATGCCTTGTCCTCCATGAACTTGACATCCTGTTTGACAATAATTCTTTTAGTCCTTGGGATGAAAATCTTATATGCCTTTGAGTCTTGTTGTACCCAACAAAGTACCCCCTCTCTGCAATCTGATCTAACTTTGTACGTGTATCTCCAGGAATATGGCAATATGCCAAACTCCCGAATATCCTGAAGTGACTAACATCTGGCTTCTTCCCTATGAAAGCCTCCTCTGGTGTCATCTTCCCTAGCACCTTGTGTGGAACTCTATTTTGAATGTAGACTGTTGTATTACATGCCTCTGCCCATAAGTAATGGGGCATGTCCTGGTCATGTAGCACAGCTCTTGCTGCCTCCAATATAGAATGATTCTTCCTCTCAGCAACTCCATTTTGCTGCGGATTGTAAGGAACAATCCATTCTCTCTTGATTCCTTCTCTGGTGCAGAACTCCTAGAAGACATTTCCTTTGTACTCGCCTCCATTGTCTGACCGAAGAACCTTTATCTTCTTTCCTGTCGAGTTCTCCACAAGAGCCTTGAACTCTTGGAATCGACTGAAAACCTTATCCTTAGTCTTCAAGAAGTATATCCAGGTCTTTCTAGAGAAATCATCAATAAAAGTAACATAGTAATCATATCCTCTGAGAGATTTTGTCGACATTGGTCCACAAACATCTGAATGTACTAGATCAAGAACACCCTTAGATCTGGTGTCACTCCTTAGAAAAGATGCTTTCACAAACTTCTCCAACACACATCCCTTACATACGTCATCATGCTCTGTGCTCACCTCTGGAACACCTATCACTGTCTCATGAAGCAATCTAAGTGCTCCATGATGAATATGGCCCATCCTCCTATGCCATAGCTCTCTAAGATCTCTAGGATTATTGTTGCTCATAAGTGCCTTAGGAGTATCAAACTACAATCTATAAAGGCGACCACTCCTAACTCCAATAGTTATGGGTGATTTCCAATCCTTGTGCTTAATCAACACATGTGTCCCTCTAAAGAGTACATTATACCCCCTATCCTAAAGAACAGATACAGAAATCAAATTCATACCTAAGCCTGGCACATATAACACATCATGAAGTGGAATTATCTTTCCATTCTCCCTCTGAAACTGAACAGTCCCTTTCCCAACTGGGTTGAGTTTGGACAAGTTTCCCATAGAAATCTGGATGTTGGTGTCCTCCTCCTTGTAATTGGAGAAGTACTCTCTAACTCCTGTCATATAAAATGACGCCCCACTATATATATACCAAACACACTGTGAGGCTGAGCTAAGCATACAAGCTATGAGTGCAAACTCATCTTCCATTCTACTGGAGAGTTCTTCTGCACTTGCTGAAGCTGCCACCTGCTTCTTACCCTTCTTTCTCTCTGGGCAATCACTGACATAGTGGCCAAACTCATGACATCCAAAGCACTTGACCTTAGAAAGGTCCTTCTTCTTTTCACTTTGTGAATTTGATCCTTTGCTAGATCCCTTCTTTGCTTTCCCTTTACCCGCTAGGGCAACATTCTCTTGTTCCACCTCATTTTTCTAACTCTTGTTGGCCCCATTGACAAGACTTAGTCTAAACTCCTCTTGAGTGAAATCAGTCCATAGTCGATCCCAACTCGGTAAAGTATCTCGTCCACTGACAACTTGAACAAAGACACTCCATTGTTTAGTAAACCCATGTAGGGCTATTCTTAGTAGCTCATCATCACTAGGGCTATCTCCAACAGCTGCTAACTCATCCTTGACAAGTCTGAGCCTGGTGAGGTAACTTGCGACGTCTTCTCCCTGATTCATCCAGGTATTCTTTAGCTTCTCTCTGAGAATCAACTTCCTTTTGGTGGTAGCATTCTGGTACAGATTTAGAATGGCATCCCACATCTTCTTTGTTGTATCTAGCTCCGAGATATGTGGAACAATATGATCCTTGACACCATCAAGGATAATCCTCCTTGCTTTGGCATTGTCCTTCCTATATGTTGCAAGCTGTGTTGCATCCATTGGTACAGGTACACCACTGGTAGCATAATCCTTGATACCATTCTCTTCCAACAATAAAAAAATTCTGGCCTTCTAGACGCCAAAATTTGAGGCACCATCCAATCTATCCTGATCTCTCAAACCAGCTGAAGCCATCTCAAGGGTTTAAAGCAATAATAAATCTAAAGAGATCAAAATTTCTTTCCTAGGGCAAAACTCTTCTATCCTTAACAATGCTCTGATACCATGTGAAAAATCAACTATTGCAGTCACTGATTATTAATCTCTTATCATAAACGATTATTAAATTGCTGAAAACAAATTCTCAGCTAATATTGAAAAATAACACAATTGCAACTTCACTTAAAATACGGAAAGAAATGTGCAACACAATGAACACAATATTTTCGGACAAATTGTCCCTAGAAAAACCCCTAAGGGAAAACCAGTTCCACAGATGAAAAATTATATTAAACTTTAGCAAATCAAGAGATACAAAATTTCTTGCCTCTCACTGGCAGAACTCCGACAACCTCCTAATTTATCCCACTGATATTTCCCACTGCTATTCCCGCGCTAACACTGTGCCCTTGCTAACACTGCAAGACTGTTTGCTAACACTGCAAACGTTTCTCCAAAACTTCTCCCTTTTGCTCTCCAAATGCCCCCTAGACCCCTTTTTATACTACTCTCATTGGTAAACCAACGACCGAGATTGAATCAAACCAACAGCTGAGATTAAAACAACTCAACAACCAATAATAGAATTGGTTGCAAGGTGTCCAAAAGGGAATCTCCAAAATTAGTAAATAATAATCATTTACTAATTCTTGGCAAGTGGACAAACAGCTGTCCAAACCACCCATAAATACAACCGCTATTCATAGATAAGGACGAATAGCTGTCTAAGCTACCCATAAATACTACTGCTATTTCCGGGTCAGAAATAACAGCTGTCCAACTTACAATAATTAACAGAGTTCAACTTCTTTTGTGTTTTGGATTCTTCTTTAAGAATGTAACTCCGAGAGGCAGTTTTAGAGGGGAGAGATCCTCCTTGGTCAGTTAGCTTCTTCAAAAAGATGAATTCGCTTTGCAACTTATTCGTCCAAACAAATTTATACTTGTGTACAATAGCAGAAGGAACGTATCAAATCATCTTTAGCCGGACATATTCAGCATTATCTTCGAAGGCTCGAAATACACAACAATATCATCTACAAAAGTTCCTACGATCAAAGGTATCATCTTAACTATCACCAACTACAAATCGCTACTGAAATATCTTAACATTAGCGATGCAAATTAATTTGGAAACAGCAACAATCATATTGCCGGTTCGTTGGAGCTTGCACAGAGCATAGTCCCTATTGCCTGATTGATATATTACAAAATTGGCTATTAACTCTTAGCAAGGAGAAATGTTGATAATATCTTGAGGAGTTTGAACCGTTAAAAATGCATGGTTCATCATTTAGGCATAATCAACTCTGAAATAGACTTTTGAGAAGGATTGCATACATATCTCGGGAACTCAGAAACAATGTTATTATTAAAACAGAAACCCAGATTCATCATTTGCAAACAATGTTCTTATTTTTTATAAAATTTTATTGTTATATACTTTAGTTTAATTTTAAATTTTTATAAAATTTGGTCATATATTCATTTTGTATAAATTTAATACAAAGTAAAACTCTTTAATCATGGAAATGAATGTGAAGATCTATTAAAACTTTTCTGGTTTTCAAATTCTACATTTAGATTTTAGAAAATCTGAAAAAATAAAAATATAATAGTTTAAAGAGTCCATTAGGGATCAAGTCCTGCTGAGCCCGTGGCTCTCACATTGAAAAAGATGAGGCTGATCCTGTCTTGGACCAATTTTCCAAAATGAGCCCAAGAAGTTCAGCCATAAGACTCATGCTCCAATAGCTACAAATATTTTGTACAAAACTTCCATAAAAAATACAAAAATAAAACATAATAGCTTAATCCATTAAACTCAAAATATAACTCCAAACAAAGCCTTGAATTACATACATACATACCATAAAATGAGTTCATTACAAATTGTACACGTTCATCTTCATAATTATTGATCAATCAAATGACCAGATGCAAGTGCTCCTAGATTTAGCTGTAAGAATCCGTCTCAATCCTAAAGACCAAATACGTATCTTACTAAATTCAACAACACCAGTTGATCAAAACCCTAACCCTTGTACCAGACACAACGAGAGGCACTGTATTGATTCATAGAAATAGTGACAAGTATATTAGCACTTAACTAGAACACTCAACCACTCAACAGAACTGCAGTCCTCTGTACTCTGAAGGAGCGTAGTGTCTGCTTCACCGTCGCAACTCCCAGAATAATAAAGATACGCAGGCTGTCCTTCCACATATTCGAATTTATATCGTCCCTCTTGGGATATATTAAAACATTGAACCCCACAACCATTGAAACTGGTACTTTCGAAGTCACAGTCATAGTCTTGCCACACAGTAAACTGACTACCCACACAAGGTTTTGAAACCAACACCAATACAAGCAATATTACACCCATAAATCTTAAGACATTAGTTTTCTCCATAACAATGTGTTCCAGAGATCAAATGCTTACATGCGCTGCAGAATGAATTGCGGTCTCTATTAATTGAGGGAGAATAGGTTCTGCATTTCGTCTCTATTGTCAAGATAAAGATTAGATGAGTTGGTGTTCTGCATTTCCAAGGCCTGCGATTACGAAATATGGCTTTTATATTATTATTATTATTAATTGTTTTCGTTAATAAAGAGGTATTTTGTTTCATACTAACTCGTATCGGTATGCCAATTTTTCGTTTTTATTTCAATATGAGAAACCGAAGACTATCAGAGGGACGGCAGCATCGGAAATCATCGATTTGGTACACTACTTAGAATTCGTTTACAATTGTCACACAATTTTGTACAAATTTAATTTATATAATAAATTAAAATGGTTATATATTTGTTATTAAACTTAACAATGCTAAAACTCTAGGATATCAAGGCGTCAATTTAATTTTTTCGATGATATTATCAGGACTTAGAATAATTCTTTAGAATATACGTGATTTAGATTTTTATATTTTAATATTGTATTTTTTTACAATATATTTTTTGTCTTCAAAAATAATAAAAAATAATATTTTGTAATTGTTTATGAAATATTATTTTACAATATTATTATGAAAATATTACTATTTTTTATTTTATAATTTATTTTATAATTTATTTATAATATATCAATAATTATATTTATAATTTTTTATAACATATTATAATAAATGTATTAAATTAAAATTAGATTTATATAAAAATTAATGGCAAGTACTAAGTCATTATGTGACACTTGTTATTGTTATTATTGTATTGTATTGGCTTTGCATAATTAGTTTCATATCAATGAGAATAAATTATTTTTAGGTAAAGTTAATATATTATCTATATTCACTAACTCATTTCATTGTGAATATTTGTTAGGTGCTACTATATGATATATATAACTTTTTATTCTTGTTAAAAATAAATTTGTTCAATTTAAATACTTAATATCTATTATTTTCTTCAAAATCATAAAAAATATAATCATTTTTTTTTAATACTATCTATTATTTAAATACTTAGATGTTTGGGAGAAATCCTTTATTTGTATTTTTAACTGTAATGGATGCAAATTAATATGTGTGGATTTTAATACTGTTATCTACCACTTAGAGAAATTGGATAGTCTTGAGGACTTTTTTTGAGGAGGAATGACCTTATTGTCATGGACTTGTAGGGAGAGGTTAGGCTTGATAGAGTGATTCTCTCAATCGATTCCCCTTTACTACTAGTGTTGGAGAGGGCTATTTATGACCACTATGCTCCTATTCAACTACTAGAAGCCTAATATCTAAGAAACCATTTAGATATGAGATCATGTGGCACTCCCACCCAAAATTTAGCGACTGTGCTAACCAATGGTGGAGTATTAAGATTTAAGGTATTGCTATGTTTAGCATAGCTAGAAAACTAGAGAATATTAGAAGGGAGGTTGTAGGACGGAATAAGTCATCATTTGGATTTTTTTAAATCTTTTTATGGAGGTAACTACATAGACAATTTAGGAACCCATAGGGACCCACTAGTGTCTGAAACCTCTTTGGCTTAGATTCAAAGAGTAATGGGCATCCACACTTGAGGCACAACTTATGATGTCTTAGAGCCTTGCACTCAGCAAGACTTGATCCTTGGTGGGCTTTTTATGAGCCATTCAACTTCAACAGTTTAAGTAAAGGAAGGAAATCAAAGAGAAGTTAGAAGAGATTCAGGGGGGTATGGCAAGGGGGGATATTCGTGGCTACCATGAGGAAGAACAAGAATGATGGGGGAGATGGAAGCTCATGATAGGGAGAGAATAAGTTTTTTGGAAGCAAGATTTTGTGTTAAAAGGCTAATTGAAAGTGATAGGAATACAACGTTTTTCTAAGTATTGAAGCACTAAAATTTTTGCAAATTTAATTGTCCCCTATCAAACTCAGAAAGTTGATTATGCTAAATCGTTCCAATTCATATGAATTGCAATTGATATAAGCCTATTTGGATTGACAATATTTCATAAGAAAATTAATTACCCAAGTTCTCAAAATACCATGCGATAAGTATTATATGCATTTTTATTGTTATACCTATAGATTCATGAATTTAATAGTTTTCAAAATAAAGACATTTATATATGAACTTTATCTTTTCCTATTTGAAGAGTTTCTAATTATATTAATATGAATATATATTATTATTTTACTAAGGTTTCTATGGCCTAAGAATCGCCATTTCTCTAAGATGATGTCATAATAATGGTAAGTGTTAGAATTATTATGTATTGCAAGCACTAATTTTTATGCATTTGCATCTTCTGTATGTTAAGGAATCTGAGCATCTGCGACCATCTATAATACACGAAGGCGGTGTATGCAATGATGTTTGAAAGATCTGGTTAAAGCGCTAGAACAAATAATTTTTTCTTATAGTGAATGTAAAACTGTGCTAAAGGATGAAAGAATCGTGTGCACTCTAGAATGTACGTCATCTGGGCTTAAGATATCATATATAGGGATTAAACATTGGGTTAAATTTTTAAGTTAAAACTGTTAAATAGTCAAAATTGATTTATTTTTCAGTTTAATTTTTTCTTCATGTGTGTTGTTTAATGGTGGTTCAATAGAATGGCACCCTACCTATTTCTTGCATAGTGCTCAATTCCATTGCCCTCTACTTTGTGGAGGATTAGCGTATTTCATGGAATTGGGCACTATGCAAGAAATAGGTAGGGTGTCTTTCTATTGGGCACATTTAAACCTTTAAATAGTGCCACATAATAAGGAAGAAATTAAGCTTGAAAAATAAGTCAATTTTGACTATTTAATACTTTTAACTTAAGAATTTAGCCTGATGTTTAAGCTGTTACATGATATCATAATCGTAGCTAGTGCACATTTTGATATAGAGGCTGGTATTTACATTACCTCTCCCAATGAAAGCGATTATCAATAGCAGTCTAGTATGCAGGGAAATATTATAGCATGAATTTTATTACTAATGCTTAGCTGTCCATAATATGACATCATGATTTGAACATGTCTACCTCAAAATATATAATGAATTATCAGGTTGATTATTTTTTATTATAAGTCAATTTTGAGTCCCTACCTCTAATGGCATAGACTAAACCTTTCAATCTACTCCTTCATATTAGTTGCAGTCTCGATAATCCCACAAACTTCAAAATTTTAAATTTAAACTATGGTCTCAAGCAAGATTTCTCATTAAACAGAATTTTGGTATTTTATTTACTGTTTTTCCATTGGCTATAGCCAATTTTGTTTGTATTCTTTCCCTAATTTTTCATCAAAATACTATGGAAAATATGAGTCGACAATTATATGCATTTTAGATATGCTCCACTTGGCAGGGTATTCCTTTCTCATTTTGCATGCAGTGTGCATGTGCATTAAATTTTTTCTACCATGCAACTGTCTAAGAGGGCAGTTGCCACATATGGATATTGCATGTTCTTTTTATTATGATCATTCTTCTTTGTCTCTCCCTATAGTTTATGCAAATCCTAATGCATTTTACCTACAATGAATGGTCTCAACGCATTTGACCTACCTTGAATAGGGCATGGGTGGAGCCTAATACCATGATTTTTTTTTTTTTGAAGAGCTTATGGATTGGTAGAGGTAAATATGTTGCAAAATCTATTATAAACAATGGTTTCCACTCTCATTTGGAAAATTTCTTAACCTTGATCTTATTCTATTTACTTGGTAAGTTTATTCTAGAATTTTTGATGCAAAAATTATTGCATAGTTGAATTTAGAAATGTATTTCAATTAGTAGCCTTGAATGTGTAATCTAGTAAATTTAATCTTACTGTGTTAAATTTCTAGTTCTAATTTAGGATTTTATGTAGCTATTGACCCTAGTTATTGAGATTATCAATATATTCAAATATGATTTTGTGAGAAATTTAGCAGATAAAATGACAAAGGAGATTATGATTGAACTGTGAATCTCTTTATTTTAGCCTTCTATGACAAGCAACTTGTTTCCTTTTGCGGAGTAAATGAATGAACTTCTTTTTACCAATAACAATTATCTGTCTTCTTGTAGCTATGTTTGGAATCATTGTTTTATGTCTCTGACATTAGCAATTTTGTGAAATTTATGGGATATTTATAGGTATGGTTCTAATTTTGATTCTGCTTTAGGGAATTAATGAATTTAGTGCAATTGAGTGTAGATAAAATATTTGAAAACATCAAAACACTGTTGCATATTCCTTTAGCTCTTTAAGTGATTGAATGATTTAAGCTAAATGATTTGGGTACATATGTGACTTGATAGTCCTAAACTATGCTTCTTCTATTCATTCTCCTAGGTTTTGCGCTTACAAAATTGTTCTATCAATTAAGTCTAAAATGTATTTGCATGGTCACATTAAAATTACACCACTTCTTTGCACACAATCTTTCCCAAGTGTTGTTTTCTCTTTAGACTATGTTTATTATTTATAATAATGTTTTACACATTCATATTCTAAGAAATTCATTAATACAAAAATTATTTCCTTGATATTGTACCCCTTTAGTCCACCCCTATAGAAGAGCCATGGCATTGGATGAATAGGTGTCAATAGTTAATCCATGAGGCCAACCCTCATCTGAACAGAGTGATGCTAGTTGAGTTGCTACTGATGTGTTGATTAGCATCAAAGTGCTATAGTGTCATGCTACAACAATCCAGCTAGATATTCTAGTAGTACCCCTTTGTTAGATAATTATTGCTAATGTGCTTTTAATAGATTCTGTACTCCTATTAAATGGAAGGTGGTTCTTCCAAATTTCTTGAATGAACAATGTACAAAATAGACCATCTCTTAAAAATCTTCTTTAATGACCTCATTCACACTATTATTTGTCTTAATTCTTTTTATAAGAGTCAAGCACTAACTTAAGGATTCTTTAGTCCACAATTTGGTAAAAATAATTGAGGTGACCAGCTAGCTCCCAAATATATTTTGATAGAAAATGGTGAAAAAACATTTTAACAAATGCAAAGAAATAAAACTATTCACTAGAGATGTTGTAAATATGATAAAAAGGATTGTTCTAAGATAATAGTATTATGTTAAAATGATTACCAATCACTTTTAGAAAAATAAGAGCTTTCACATTTGCCCATAAATTTAGTGAGCCTTGTCCTATAACAAGGTTTGGTATAGGTGAATTAAAGTAAAATAGTTAGGATGTTATTCACACTTATATATTGAAGTGTCTTAAGAATGGTTTGAAATCTAGATATGTTCTCCTTGCTGAAGTTTATTTTGTCACTTAAACCATAACAACATCATTGATTTTCTTCACAATTAATTAAGAAAAATACCACTATCCTCCCTTGACTTCCTTCTCTTAAATTTATATTTTTGTTATAACTTCATTTATGTCCTACACATAGCCATTGTTTGTAATAGAAAACTATTGTGAGGTATTGTTGGGCTCAATGGTATAATTTTTACAACCTTCAACATGCCATGGAAAATTTTAAATATAAATCAATGCAGTGTAAGATATCCTCCTCCATAAGACCTTTTATGAGAGGTTCAATATTTTTGAAGTGAATTACTATTTTAATAGATAGTAATTCAAGTATCTTTTGGGGACAACCTTTTTGATTTTTGAGTAGTTTTTTTTGCATGTTCAAATTGTTGATGCAATTCCATTATCCAGATAAAATGAGGCTTTTCCAAATTTAAATTTGAACTTTAAGTCGTAAAAAAAATTAATAGTTTGCTCTCCATGTGTCTAGCAGGCACAATCTTGATGCCCATTTTCCTAATAATAATTACCATGAGAATTTCAGCAGAAGCATGAATGGGATAAGAATTGATGTGCATCATCATATCTATGTTCTAATGGTGATATTCTAGTAAATGAATGGATATAATTTATCACCCTAATTCAATTGTGTCAAAAATGACCTATGCTCTTAGAAATATATGAACAACTGTATTTACTATTATTTTTTAAAATGCTTAAAAACCAAACAATTAATTATTTTTTATTCTTTGTAAAAATTAGGAATGAAAATTGGATAAATATCATATCAAAAAAATTTCTAATTCACATAGAAATCCTAGTCACAATTTTTTTCACTATAGGTGGGATTTCAGCTACAAGCTCTTGTTATTATTATAAAGATATATTTGAAATTATTGAGACATTTTAAAAATCATATCTTCAATTTGCCAAATCCTAGAGGTAGTTAGAAGGGGCTTACCCAATGAAGAAAATGTAATTCTTGTTTTAAGTATAACTTTGTTACATTGGTATTTGTCAAACCTAGAATTTAAAACTTACACTCAAAATATACAAAGGAACATCTTAATTTGAGCTTTAAAAAAACCTATAATTTATCACATTTTAATAATTTTATTGTCTTGATAACTCCTACTCATCCTCAACATCACTCAACACTTCAAATTTTCTAATTCTAGCACCTAAGTCTCAAGATATCATAGGTTAATGAAAGGTGTCAAAATACACATTTTGTATTCATATCATTAATGTCAACCTTTTTAAAGGTTAAGTTTAGGGATTCAAAATGTGTGTCTCAATCTAAGATCTTAACCTCTTGGCCACAAAATCAGTTATGATAAAATTTTAAAACACATGTTTCATACCATTAACCTTAACCTCCAAAATCAAAAAGTTAAGATTGAAGACTAAAACAAGTGTTTTCTGTTGAGTTACTAACCTTTTCGACTAAGTTGATAGAGATTAAGAATTGAAAGATGAATCAAGATCAAAGATTCATGCTGATAAGGATAATTTTGATGAAGTCTTCATCGTCTCAGGATTCATGCAACAATATTTATATGATTATCTCACCGCTTTACTACAAGATGAGAAGGGGCATCAACATATGAATGAAATTCAAGATCAAGTTTCCAACACAACATAAAATATCTTATAGGAAACAACATGAGAATTGTAAGACTGAAGGGATTCTCAATAAGATTTCAGATAAGTGCAATTTTTGGCATGTTAAAACTAGTTTCCACAGTTGACCAACTATATTTCATACTCTTTCACCATTACAAGGTATGACAACCATTTGACTAAATGTCATTATTGTTAACTATGGTAAATTAATTATGCTAGGCACTACAACATACTAAAAGACTCTAGAAATAAATGAAAAACATGTCTAGCCACCCAACCACCTTTGTGAACCAAAATCATTAATATTGTATCTACTCTTTGAACTACATACATTTATGATGAGCTTGATTATAAATAGAATAGATTGGTTTTCTAACCAGTAGAGCCCATTTTTGGGTTTATCCATGGCTTCTCCTTTCTTATGGTTTCTTCTCTTCATGGTATTTTATCATGGTATCAAAGCAAGAGAAATTTTTTTCTTTTAACTTGGTATGAGAGCCAGGTTTTGGGTTTCTCCTTTTGTTTCCTTACTCTAGTTTCCTCTGTGTTGTGATTTTGTCAAATATATGCAATACATGGAGGATCCTTTTATAGTTTTGGTGGAATTTTTAAAGTAAAAAGTGTAAGTTAATTAAAAATACAAATGAAATGTACAAAACAAAAAGACACATAAACACAAATGTTTATCATGTTTCACCACAAATCATGGCTACATCCACACTGAGAGTAGATGAATTATATTGATGAAATAGAATGAGTTTACAATTAGATGCCATCAACATTTATAGATCACAAATGATTAGCTGAAGAGACACAATACAAGTAGAGGGAAAACACCCATGACTACTGGCCTTAAAAGAATCAACAATGTCCCACCTAAAGATAATAGATGCATCAATTGATCACCCATTCCCCTAATCTACATGCTGACCTACCTCTTTTTAAAAGGTCTTCCTAGTGCACTCAAACTTCTCCTGGGCAACAACCTTCATCAACATGTCTACTAGATTGATCTTTGTATCAATTTTGGCAACCTTTAGTTTCTCTTCTTTTACCACACAGTAAACATAGTGAGCATGCCTATCAATATGTTTGGAGCATTGTTGAGAGGAATGATTTTGAGCAATAAAAATTACACTCTGACTATCAAAAAGTAAAATATAATCATCTTGTTGCCAATTTAGATCATTGAACAAGTGTTGCAACCAAATCATCTCTCTATCCCCTTCAGAAAGAGCCAAGTATTCGACTTCAATAAAAGAAAGTACAACACAATGTTGAAGCCTTCAGGCCCAAGTAATGGCAGCCTTGAGAAATATGAAAGCATAACCAATAGTAGACCTACATTTTTCTCAATCTCCAACAAGATCTAAATTGTTGAATCCTTGTACTTGAGCATAATTTCTACCAAAACATAATGCTTAATCAAAAGTGTTCTTGAGATACTCTAATATCCACATGACCACTTCCCAATGATGCTTCCTAGAATTTCTCATGAATCTACTAACTACTACCACCACATGAGCAATTTTGTGATGTGTAGAAACCATAACATACATTATGCTACCAACTACTGGTTTATAAGGAACATTATGCATAAAATCATTCTCTTCTTGTGGTTTGGGACACAAATCATAACTTAGGCAAAAGTGAGGAGCAAGAGGAATAGGAACATGTTTGGCTTAAGCCATACCAAACCACACTACAACTTTATCAATATATGATTTTTGTGACAAAGTAAGCACCTTTTTCTATCTATCTCTAGTGATAGTCATCCCAAGAATCTTTTTGGCAGCTGCTAAATCTTTCAATGCAAACTGAGAAGCTAACTCTTTCTTTAATTTGTTGATTATTTGAGGAGAGGAATCAGCAACTAACATGTCATCAACATAGAGTAGAAGAGTGACAAACTCACCACTAGGAGGTCTTTTATAGTAGATACAAAAATCTAATTCACATTAGGTGAAGTTGTGTTCAGCCATGAACCAATCACACTTAATGTACCACTGTCTTGGAGCTTTCTTAAGCCCATAAAAACTTCACTTCAGCTAGCAATAGAGATGTTCTTTCCCCTTTTGAAAAAAGCCTTTAGTCTATTCCATGTACAATTCTTTATTGATGTCACCATGTAGAAGATTCATCTCAACATCAAGTTGTTCCAGCTCAAGATCTCAAATGGCTACTAATCCCAAAATTGTTAGGATTATAGTGATTCACACAACTAGTGGGAAAATCTTTGTAAACTCTAGCCCCTTTTTCTGAGCATACCCTTTGATAACAAGTCTAGCACGATACCTCTTTCTACCAACATCTTCCTCTTTCAACTTATATACTGAATAGTTTTTTAGAGCTTTATGGTTGGGTTGATGCAGAACTAAATCCCAACTTTTATTAGTTTTGAGAGAGCTCATCTTTCTTCCATTGCAATCATCCACTGATCTTTATGAGTACTTTTGCAAGAATCTTTGAGATTAGCTAGTTCAATCTAATCAGAGATTAAAATCTTAGGCTCTACCTCCTTAGATTAAATAAATTCATAGTCTTAATATTGTTTAGGCATTCTTCTCTGCCTTGTAGACCACCTTAAGTCTGGAGTGTGCTCTTCATTCTAAGAATTGCTTCTTAGCACTTCATAATTTTTGGCCCATTAAGATGTGTGAATTGGCTGAGAAACATCCATGTCTCCTTCTCTATGTGCATGATACATTTTAGCATTTGAAGAACCAAACATATTAGTTTTTACTTCTTCTCATGACTATTGTTGGACTTGAAGAACTCTGTTACCCATCAAGACACGGGTTGCTTCTTATGTGGGATTCAAATGGAATTTCTCAAGAGTACTTTTCAAGCCAATGGAGCACCTCCTATTTGTTCCAATCTTCATTTCATGGAAAGAGTCATTTCTTATATTGGCAACAATATCACAAAAAGCCTATCCCAACTACCCAACATGGTCACTATGAGTAGAAACTCCCCTTCTCTCATGCTCTATCATTATTTGATGATGAATACCAAAATCTCCATCCCTTTGAGCTGCACACACACACCCTACATAATATGGTGAGAAAAATTTGTAGGAGCATGGTCATCATGAGCTAAAACTACAAGGGCTCTTAGAAACAAACCAAATTCTCTTCCAATACTATGATTTTCCATTGGTTTGTCAGAGATAACCATGTAGGCAAGAGAAGTCATGTTTCCACCATCATTGAACATTTGTCTATCGAGTGTGGTCTTCTCATGACCAAAAGTGACACCCTACATATCATTGTTGGAGTTAATGAGACAATGTTTGGAAGGCACAAAACTATAGTCAGTTGGTGCTCCTTTAAACCTACGCTTCTTATTTGCAACATCTTCACATGACCCCCAACAAACATCAAACCCATGTGGATTTATGAAACCATGGTCTTCATCCTAACTACTATTGGAATCATTACCATGACTGGTATGCCAATTAACTTGAAACAAATTCTCTCTCCTATTGCCATGAACATGCTCTATTTGTGATGATGGAAAATGTCTTGTATGAAACAGAGGAACTATAATATAATGCACTTCATCTCTAGTTGGAATGGCTTTTGAAGTAAAATGTGAAGTATCTTAAAACAATTCTTCAAGATGCCAATGATTATAGTCCATGCTAGTAAAACTAGAGGATGAAGATAATGTAGGATTTGGAGCTAAAATAGACGTAGGAGTAGTAAACATAGGCTGAGATTGTGGACTAATGAAGAATTATTCTCATTAAACAAAGACATAGGAATAAATTCTTTAGTAGGTACTTCTTGAGATGTCAATTAGAGAGTTGAGAATTTTGTCTCATTAAAGACCACAACTCTACTCTATTCAATCTTATTTGTAGTATGATCCCATAATCAATTTCCAAATTGATCTTCACCATAGCCCATCAAGATACACTGCTATGATTTTGAATCTAGCCTTCTCCTCTTTTCTTTAGGAACATGAACAAATACTTGACAGCCAAACACTGGAAGATGTGAGTAGGCAATCCTTCTACCCAACCATTCCTCTTCTAGAATTGCAAAGTCCAAATAAGATGAAGGACTTTGATTAATTAGATACACTATTGTATTGCAGGCATCTACCCAAAATTATTTTCTTAAATCAACATTAGATTGCATGCATCAAACTTTCTCAAGTATAGTTTGATTTAGTCTTTCTTCTACCCCATTTTCTTAAGGGGTGAATGACACAACTTTCACCTATTGAATACCTTGATTTTCACGAAAGTCATCAAACTCCAATGAACATAATTGATCTGCATTATTTGATTTTAAACATTTGATTTTGTAGGTCCACTCTAATTTTCAACAAGAGCTTTAAAAATTTTAAATCTTGAGAAAACTTTAGATTTTCTAGACATTATATAAACCCAAACCTTTCAAGTACAATCATCAATATAGGAAAAAAAGAAATTTGTGTCTCCATGAGAGGTTACCTTTGTCAGGCCAAAGATATCTAAGTGCACTAACTCCAATGGTGTTGTCATTTTGTCATGGTCATTCTTCAAAGAGATGACACATTTTTTTTACCATAAAGACAATGCTCACACAATTCTAAATTTGCTAATTGGAGACCTAGAAGTTGATCTCAATTAAGCATAACCTCTAGTCTCTTTTTGCTTATATGGCCTAATCTTTGATGCTAAAGTGTAGCATTGCTATCAACAGTCCTTGCAACTCCCACCTCATCATTAATTTCTACAACATATAGGCTACTGACTTTATCTCCTTTGGTGACAACCACAGAACCCTTGATAATTTTCCATGTGTCTGTGAGAAGTGAAAGAAAAATTTGAGCATATAACTAACTAATGGAAATCAAATTTCTTTTCAATTTGGGAACATGCCTAACATCCTTAAGCAATAGTTGCACACCTCCTTCCATTGATAACAAGGTATCACCATTTCCTACAATTTCACATTCTTTTTTATCACCCAAATAAACATTCCCAAATTTACCTTTTGTGTAGTTTGTGAAGGATTCACTATAAGAAGATGCATGAAATGAAGCCCCATAGTCAATTACCCTTGAATTTGGAGTTTTGTCATTTGTTACAAGACAAAAAAACCATCACCCTAATCATGAATGATGTTTTCTCCACTATCCAAAACATATTTTTGCAGTCCTTTTTAACATGACGAGCCTTTCCACGAAACCAACAACTACTTTGTCTACCCTGTGATAGTAATCCTCTCGTTGATTGTGACCTTTCCTTGTTATTTTTCTCTCTATGTTGAGTTCTTCCTCTATTTTTTGTACTAACCATTGTTAGCGCATCACTAGATGAAGACTCTTTATTAGTTCTTCTCATTTCTTCACTAAGCAAAGTATAAACCACCTCATCATAGACTAGCTTGTTTTTGTCAGAAATGGAAGTGTTGACTGAAGTTACCACACCATCCCAGTTGTATGATAAGGAACATAATAAAATGATTTCCTTATTTTTATCATCTTGAGGTATACCAATGTAGTGTACCTAACATAAAAGCGTATTCAACTCATTTATGCAATTCAACATGACTATTTCATTCTTCATCTTCAAATTGTAAAGCATCTTCATGATAAAAAATTTGTTTGCAGTAGACGTCATTTCGTACATACTTTGAAGCTTGTCTCATATCTCCTTTGTTGATGTTTCATTGTTCATATTGAACAAGTTTTGAGACAACGAGAGGAAAATCTCTGCCATTGTCTTTTCATCAGTTTTATTCCCAGTCTCATCTATCATGGAGGTTGGATTCTTCACTTTACCTTTGATTGCCAGTGCAAGATCATCCTTGACAAGTAATGGTTGCATCTATACCTTCCATAAACTAAGAATTTCCGCACACTTGATTCCTCCATGACTTCAGAATTTGATCACTAAAATAGATCACAGGCTTTGAAACCTATTGTAAGTTAATTAAGAATGCAAATGAAAGATTCATAACATCAAGACACATAAGCACAAATGTTTATCATGGTTCACCAGAAATCAAGGCTACGTCCACACTGAGAGTAGAGGAATTATATTGATGAAATAGAATGAGTTTACAAATAGATGTCATCAACATTTATAGATCACAAATGATCAGCTAAAGAGATACAATACAAGTAGAGGAAAAGCACCCATGAGTGTTGGCCTTCAAATACTTAAGAGAAAGAGATATGATAAGGCCATCCAACCATTTGATGAAATGTTTTATGAAATCATAGAGAAGTCATGTTATGCAGAGCATCTCAATATGTGCTCATATGGATCTCAATTGGGAAGGTATTGCGCAATATAGAAGCATGAGGTTATAAGTGAATTGCTCTATAAAATGTAATGGGCTTTTAATCACAACATTCATACAAAATATTGAGTCGAAGATTATGATCTAGAATCATCACGTGAAGTCTCTCAAATCTAGGATGTTTCATGGAGTGCTATAACTATCTAAATCCAATGGATTGGTTTGATTGTCAAACACCTCTATAAAATTTAGTTTCGTAGACCACTTCCATTATGTGACATACACTAAATGGATTTGTTGATAAATTCTGATACATTCGAATAAGTGCAATCCGTTGGAGTGAAGACAAATTTCCCATCTATTAAACTAATTCAATTTAATGTTTGACAGAATGCTTTGTAATTCAATTTGGGATGTCCATCTCATTCACAAGAATCAATCTTGACAAGCATGGGTTGCCCGTAAGTTAAAAGGAATGACACGCATATGGCAATTAGGAATGTGAAAGCTAAAATCCAAAACTTGTGTATTTGCAACCTGGACTAAAATGCTTCCAAAGAGTAAGTGTAAACCAATAGCGTAGGGATGATCATGACATGCTTGACAGAATGCTTGGCCTAGTTTAGACACGAGTCGAATCATGAGATGATGCAAGCACAAAATGAATCGCAACCCGCACTTATTGAAGAAGCTTCACCACTTTCAGTATTCGTGATGCACGATGACTTATGAGCATCAAGTGAAGAGACATATTCAAATGGACAAAAGTTCAAAGCAAATAGATGTTTGGCCACCTTTATTATTTTCTTCATGCTTACAGGCTAAATTGAATGTTTTAAATATCTGGTTGGTGTAATTTGAAATATAAAGAAGTTGTATTGTTGACAAGATAGCTTTGGTCAATATAAAAGTCACAGGATAAGCTTGATGGTGAATGCTAAGTGTTTGATAAAATGATTCAATGCGATTCATTCCTTGATCTTCAATAGTGAATGGTTAACAAAAGACCAAAATGATTGTGTGTGCGAGTATTTGAAAGATCACATCATATACTTCAAATTGAAATGGATATTAGGTATCAAACATGTGAGCAAATAGTTGTAGGAATGCTCTTCTACCGTGCCAAATCTCTATCTTGCACACATAAGGTTGGCAGTTATCATAAATGACGAAAAGAGGCTGCACCTCATGGAACAATATGCTCGAAAGGGAGTGGTTTGAAAAATAGCCCGCCACTTTACCCTACTCACAGACTTCAAGCTTATCTCTATATTGGTTTTTGAATAACAGCGTAGAAAAGCACATGAACCATTTTACATAATGCTCTAAGAAAGTACGAGCATGGGTGAGTCATGTTCCATATGGTAAACATTGCGTAAGATGATCACTCCTAAGAAGTTTGATCTTGTTAGGAAAGCAATGATATGGAAACACTTTTTGAATGTCAAATGACAGGGAAATAAAAATAAACAAAATTACAAAGACATGCAGATTAATCAATTATCAAAAAATGTATTAGGCACAAGACACAGAGAAAACATAGATTTAACATGGGAAACCCTTCCAGTGAAAAAACTCACCATCCGAAAACCTGAGCAAACTTTTGTATTATAGTAAATGAAATTTACATATAACACTCCAGATTTTCACAAGCTTAGATTGCCTTTACAATCAACCTAATTTCATCAACATACATTCAAAGAAGTTCTTGCAGCCATTAAAACACCCTACAAATTCATTATAGAATACCATAGACGGTTACAAGTAAAATGGTCTATCAACCATCTGTCACACATGGATACCTTTGGTGAACATAGATACTTTAGTCACTCCTTCAGTGATGTAGATGCTCTACATGATGGACTCTACTTATAGTACTCATCTTGCACACTATACTATCTATCATACAACATCATTCACCATGTTTGGCACTACCATACTATCTAGCACAACTGTATAGTATGGTGTTCACATCCACCATACACCACTTTACATCTATATATATTAAAAATAAATATTATCACCATATGGTGACTTAACTCCACCATATGATCGGGTGAACTCACGATATGGTAGGTGCACCGTATGGGTACTTTATTATTCCAACAATCTCCCACTTCACAAAGTGCAAAAATACTCAATATGGCTAACAAGAGTCAAGGGTATTAAGCCCCATAGAACTTGTGCACCATTTGGACTTAGCTATGTTCACTAGCTTTGTTAATGCATCTACAAAATTATCCCAAGTATCAACCTTTTCAAGATTTACCTTTCCATCTTTGATCATGTCACATACAAAGTGGTATTGTACATCAATTTGCTTTGTTCTAGCATTTAAAGTGGGATCCTTTACTAAACATATTGCACTTTGACTGTCACAGAAAATTGTAATTCTTCTTGCATCATAGCCAACATCCACACATAAACACTTAAGCTAGACTACTTCTTGACTCACACAAGTAGCTACCATTTACTTTGCCTCAGTTGTCGATAGTGCAACTACACTCTATCATTTGCTCATCCAACTAATAACACCACCATTCATCATGAATACATATCCAGTGGTGGATCTTCTTGTATCAATGTCTCTAGCCCAATCAACATCCACATAGCCTTAAATGTTAATGGAACTGTTAGACCAAACTAAGTTACCTTGATAACATAATGCATATTGTGATGTACCCTTGAAATATCTCAGAACTCTTTTTAGAGAATCCTAATGTGACTTGCCCAGATTTTCCATAAATCAACTCAATACTCCCAATGCTTGCACAATAAATGGTCTTGTACTGACTATTGCATACATAAGGCTTCCAACAGCACTTGCATAAGGTACTCACTTCACTTGTTCAATCTCATCAGGAGATTTTGGACTATCATTGACTACTGATGTCATTCCATATAACACTGGAACTACATGTTGCTTGCAATCAGTCATATTAAACTACTCTAGAACATTGGTAATGTATTTTCTCTAGCTGAGCCAAAGTTTTCGACCAACCCTATCCCTTATGATTTCCATCCCCAAAATAAACTTTTCCAACCTTTAATCTTTCATTTCAAACTTTAGGGACGATTGGGATTTTAATTCTGAAATTGTTTCCTTACTATTGCCTATAAACAACATATCATCTACATATAGTGCAATAATAATTCTCCGATCACCTTCAACTTTATAATACACACAACGATTGGATTTAGCTCTCATAAAACCCAAAGAAAAAATATATGTATCATATTTTTGATACCACATTCATGGTGACTATTTCAAACCATAAAGAGACTTCTTTAGCTTACATATCAAACACTCTTTACCTTTCTATGTAAAATAATTAGGTTGGGACATATAGTTCTCTTCTTCTCTGATTGCTCTTGTGAGATAGGTTTCATCTCATGAAAGATAACACTCCTACTGTACAACACCATTTTAGTTAGAGGGTTCCATAATTTGTATCCCTTCACACCAATTCTATACCCAATGAAGATACACTTCATTACTTTTTTATCCAACTTAGACCTACTCACTTAAGGTATATGAGCATATGCCTGACAATAGAAGATACACAAATGTCTTAATGAGGGCTTCTTACTAGACCATGCTTCCATAGGCATCTTGTCAACTAGTGCTATTGTAGGAGGATGGTTCAACAAGTAACAAACTATTACCACTACTTTGGCTCAATACTTCTATTCTAGACCAGCACCTTCCAACATGCTCCTTTCTCTCTCCATTAATGACCGATTCATCCTTTCCACTACTCTATTTTTTTGTGGAGTATAAGGTGTTGTCTTATGCCTCTTGATGCCATGATCTACACAAATTTTTTCAAAATCTGCATTACAAAATTCTCCACCATTATCTGTCTTTAGGCATTTAATCTTTCTTCCAGTTTGATTTTCAACAAACTGTTAAATTCCTCAAACTGACTGAACACTTTTGATTTGTTCTTCAAAAAATAAACAAGTGTTCTTCGTGAATAATCATCAATAAATGATACATAATATCTTGAATTAGATAGAGAAGGAACATCCATAGGACCAAACACATCATAATGAATATAGTCCAACAAACTAGAAGATTTTTTAGAATTGGAATAAAATTGAACACATATTTTTTTTCCATAGATGCAATGTTCACAAAAATCAAATTCAAGGTTAGAATCAACGAACCCCTCAACCAAGTTTTTATTCTTCAAGGTTTTTAAACCTTTCTTGCCAATATGTCAAAGCCTATGATGCTAGAGCATTATTTTCTTTGCAGGAAGTTCATCTTCCATCACACTTACACCATGTGTTGCTATATTGATGTTATTAGACTTGACAGACATTATTACAACATATAGTTTTCATGTCTAACTTATGCAGTGTTCCAATGCATTCACCCTTAGCTAAAGTAATATAACCCCTAGTCATCTTACAACCACCATGAAAAAATGTTACCCGAACTCTGACATCATTTAACTTGCTGATAGAAAATAAGTTTCAAGCCAAACTGAGTATGTGAAGTACTCCACCAATTCCCTTTACTCTGGCATTAGGAGATTTAATTTTTGACTCTTCCTCTACCAACAATTTCTAGTGTGGAATTCTTGCCAAGAATACCTTTCCACCATTATACAATTCATATTTTGAGAACCATTCTTTATGAGATGTGATGTACAATGATGCTCCGCAATCCACCAACCATACATCATTAGATGCAAGCATTGCCAAGGTTTCTACAAAGGCATCAACATCAATTTGAGAAGATTCAATGTAGGAAGTAAATTTCTTCTTCTTCTTTTTTTCCTCCTTACAATCCCTTTGGATATGACCTTTCTTCTCGCAGTTCCAACACTTCACCTTGGACTTCTTTCTAGGAGTGGTAGATCACTTTTGAGACTTTGACTTCATGTCCTTTTTCTTACATTTTTCCTTAGATCTTCCTCTAACACTCAGGGCTTCTTTGGCCACCTTAGAGGACT
Organism: Cupressus sempervirens; assembly: GCA_028749045.1. NCBI lineage: Eukaryota > Viridiplantae > Streptophyta > Pinopsida > Cupressales > Cupressaceae > Cupressus > Cupressus sempervirens. Next base: position 666,548,611 of record CM053787.1, read on the forward strand.
TCTTTCACATCTCCTCCAATAGAAGTGTAGCAACTACTTTGTCCATTTTCAATTGGTAGTTGTACTTCCAATGGCCATTACCAAATGATCCCACGAATCAGGCAATGCACACAATAGTAACATGCATTGATATTCTTCATCAATGGTCACACCAATAGTGATTAACTATGCAATCACCATATTAAATGAGTTTAGGTGATCTGCTATAGTTGTTTCTCCATCCATCTTCAAGGAGTATAGTTTCTCTCTTAGGAAAAATTTGTTTACTAAGGATTTTGCTTGATAAACATCTCCTAATTTTTTCCACAAGGAATATGCAGTTTTCTCTTCATGGACATTCAATAAAACTAACTCTACAAGACTCAATCTTATTAGGTGAACCTATAATAGTGGGTTACACCTTTTTGGAGGAAGCAAATCCTCCAAAATCATGTGACCAAAAACAATGTTTCAAAGTTTCGATAGAAACTTATTAGTTTCTATCAAAACCAAAAAGTCACATAGTTTTGATAGAAACTAACAACATCTTTAAATCTTAGTCAGAACTATGTTTTAATTTTCAATTAGAACTTATAACATAGTTTTGATCAAAACTTAAACCTAACCATGGCTTTAATAAACTATGGTTGGGCTTTCCAAACATTTAATCAAAACTATTAAGTATAGTTTCAATCAAAAGTTTCAAAAGGAAAAAGCTCATCCATAGGTCCCGACCCCACTATCATTTTTGTTAGTTTCGATCCAAAAGTTCAAAAGCGAAAGAGGCATCTAAAATTCAAACATCAAAAAAAATATGGATTTGGATTTATATTTTTATATATTTGTTTTTAGGGTTTTACTTACATTTTATATGTCTTTTTGCTTCAATATATATATATATATATATATATATATATATATATATAGATATATATATATATATATATATGTGTGTGTGTGTGTGTGTGTGTGTGTGTGTGCATATATACATGTATGTATATGTGCATATATACATGTGACATTTGTGTGTATATATATATATATATATGTATGTATGTATGTATATATATATATGTATATATGTTTTAGTTACATTTTATATATATCATGCATATATACATAACATATATGCATATATGTGTACATGTGATATATATATATATATATAGTACATACGTGAACATATTGTGGATATGTACATTTAAATTTGTAATGTAAACACGTTCAAACAATGTAATATATTAAAATTTAAGTTCATATTCATGTACATGTGTGTGTGTGTGTGTTTGTGGTTTTAAATTTTCACCAAGTTACCTCCAAGAATTTAATTTCAATGAATTAACCCTTTTTAACATTAGTTGGACAACAGTTACCTATCACTCTCTCTCACACACACACACACACGAACCCTAATTTATAAACTTCACCTTGACCTCCTCACCCTAATCTTGAAAGTCTATTTAAACCTTGACTAGATTTAACCTAATCTAATTTAAATAATTATAATAGTACAATCCTAACCCTAGAAATGTCATGTAACACAATGCTAAACCTCATGTTTAAATTTAATCCTTATCTTAACTCTAATTCAAACTCATGTTATATATTAATATTAATCCTAATATTAATTTTCTAACATTAAATTTTTATAGCATGATCCTCACTTCTTAACCCCTAAAAAATAGGCTAATTTATGAATTTCCTAACTAAAAACTTTAAGATATAGAGATTTGTACACTAACCCTAAACATTTAATCCTAAAGATCTCTAAACATTATATATTAACTCTCTAGGTAACATTTCAATCATGATTCTACATCAACATAAAACACTATTCTGAACACACACTCCTTGAACCCTAGGAGCCAGGTAAATATTAACCTCAAGAATGTTGAAACTCTAATCAAATTAGTTTAACCTAACCAGGTAATGTTTTAACTTTAAGTGTAACCCTAAAATTAACTCTAAGTTCTTAACATTAACTAGATAGAGTTCTAACAATTTTATAGTTCACTAACCCTAACTCTAACCTATCATAATAGCTTACTCTTGACATAGAACACTACTCTAAAAACACACTTGGACTTTAACCCTACAACCCTAAATATTTTCTTAACCCTAACTTAATGAAAATTTACCAAGTAACCTAAAATTAACTTTATATAACCATACATAATATAAGTTTCATAATCATTCAATAAAACATTAACCTCAAGAATGTCAACCCTAATCAAATTAATTTAACCTAACCAAGTAACATTTTAACTTTAAACACATGTGTATTATTTAATTTATATTCACACATGTAGTACTATACATTTATATATGTTATGTGTGAACTTCATGTTTACACACACACACACACACACACACACACACACACACACACACACACACACACACACACACACACACATAAAAGTTTCTTAAATGTCATTATACTTGATAAATTTCAATTTTATTAAAAATATCATATTTTAATTTTAATTTCAGGTTTACACATTAAATAGATGTACCTACATAGTACATACATTAACCTTCACCTGATAGATCAGCAGCCTCATATCCTCCCACCCCTCCTGAGCACCAGCGTCTTATCCTACCTGAGTAGCCTCATATCCCCCCCAAGTAGTAGCCTCCTATCCCCCCAAGTAGTAGTAGCCTCCTATCCTAGGCCTCGAGTAGCAAAAGCCTCCTATCCCAGGCCTCGAGTAGCAACAACCTCCTATCCCCCTTGAGAAATAGCTTGTCCCCCCCAGTAGTGTGCTATTCCTATAGATCAGTAGCCTATCCCGCCTGGCATGCTCTATGATCACACTAACCAAGAGATTCATAGACTTCATGAATCCTTGGCTAGTGGCACGTGCTCTAGTGTGTATAGTAGTACATGTTAGAGCATCTTATAGAGTCTCACATATATTAGAGATGGGATTCATAGTGTTGCTCCATATTTTGCACATACTATACAAATTGTCCTTAATAGTAAGAGATGAGAGGTCTCTTCAGGGCTCTCATTGTAGTAGGTATAGGGCTTAATGTCCAAAGAGACACTAAAGAGGGAATATTTTCCTCATTATCTTCCACTAAAGTATGTGAAGGGGTATTCTCCCCTTAAGTGTAGAGATCCATAGATGGCTTCACTTATATACCCATGCTTTCTTGCTGTTCATGGTCGTTATCTAAATAATAATAAAATTCTACTCTATTTTGCACGACAGCTTTATTATGAGGTTCGCTTATGCCAGATAGTGAACTAAACTGATTTACCATCACATTTAGGGCAAGGATATGGTAGACTAGTTGATAGGCAGCTAGGTCAGCCACCAGTAACACATTGGTTGATTGTCAGAGAGAGGGCACCTACTATTGCCCCTATATCAGGTTTGTAAGTTGATGAGGCCATGCATAGCACATAGTTGTGGGGGGTGATTGAAGAAGTTGGATACATTGTCGTAGCTGTTAGATCTATTTCCACTAATGAGGTTGGCCAATATTTGATGTCACATCGATGTTCCAGATCATTGCTTATTACTTCATCTTTAGGAGACTTGTACAATGCAGTAAGCATCCCTTCACTGACTAGCTTAGAGGGTGTCATTGGAGTGTTGGAACAAGATAATATGAGTATTCTTATTGAGGGTCTATTATATTCATATATATTTGTATCAAAGCATCTTGGTATACCTATATTAGATGTTCAACATCATGTGCATGGTGGTATTAGGTCACATCCTCAACCACATTCCTCTCCTCGATCAGGTAGTGCTCATGGTGGTAGTACATGGTGTCATGATCCACCTATTGACCACCTTTTTCTATACAGGGACATATACATTAGTGCAGGGCATGGTCAAAGTTTAGATGCAAGCATTGATGATGCTAACTTCAGCGTGTCGACCATAGGATGGATGGACTTGTTGACACATGATGATTCTACTTCTACGCCATCTCATCTAGTTAGTCCACTTGGATTGTCATTATTAGGACGTGTGCCAGCCACCAGTCATACTAGCATAGATGCAGTGATGGAGCTAGATGAGGCTGAACAAAATCTAGATAAACTAGTGGACATGATCAATGCTAGGCAGTCTGAGTATTATCAGATGCTAGCATCTACACAAGCAAATCTATAGTTTTTTTACATTCATGTTAAAATTTCAATTTCAAGCATTTACTCAACTAATAATTTATCCACATGTACATGCTTTAATATGATTTATTGGTATTCCTATTTTTACTCCATCTTTGATGCCCAATCATATACATCATCAAGACTCATTTGATAATGTCAGTAGTGGATAGGTAAGTTTTAATTTTTTTGAATTAGACACATGTGAGTTTTAAATGTAATATTTAAATTGCATGCAATTCAAGTAAATTTAAAAGAGATTTAATTAAATATGAAATTATAGACATTGATTTCACTTTCTCTTTAATATATACAGGGGTCAGCACATCCTAGTGAGCATCCAGGTGATAGTTAGTCTTCAGACCGCACTATGAAGAGATGTCATGATGATAGTCCTGTACTTGATGATCCATAGTTTTTTTTTATATTATAGATTATTTGATCTAGACTTTCATCTAGAGATATTATTTGATGTCTAGACTTTCATATAGATTTTACATGTTTGGTGATTGACATATACATATATAGTTAGGTTCTTATATGTTACATTATGTTGGATTATGTTAGATTGTGTTCTTTTAAATGTGTTAGATTATGTTGTCCAGATAATGTTCTATTATGTTGGATATTATGTTAGATTAAATACATTAGATTATTTTGGATTATGTTATCTACTACATCTTCTTTTACATGTTAGATTATGTTGGATAATGTTAGATTATGTTGGATAATGTTATATTATGTTGGATAATGTTCTAGTTATGTTGGAAATTATGTTAGATTAGAAGGATTATTTTTGTATTATGTTCTTTGACATATTATATTATGTCTAGGATAATATTCTGTTATCTTGGAAATTATGTTAGATTATGTTGGATTATGTTAGGGTTGCAAATTGTTTCCCCTCAAGTCACATGTCCTAATTAGTTGCATACAAGTACCTAATTGAACTATAAATTTAATTTAAACTAAAAAAAAGTTAAACGATTAGTTACAAGTCCTAACTTCATCCCCTTAAGACACAAGTCCTAATTTGATCCCCTTAAAAAAATTGTTCGAATTTCTTCCCCTCAAGGAACATGTCCTAATTAGTTGCATAAAAGTACCTAATTGAAATATAATTAGTTACAAGTCCTAATTTCATCCCCTTAAGACACAAGTCCTAATTTGATCCCCTTAAGACAATTGTTCAAATTTCTTCCCCTTGAGGCACATATCCTAATTAGTTGCATACAATTACCTACTTGAACTATAATTAGTTATGAATCACAATTTAAACTGAACACAAGTTAAATGAAAGAATAAAAGTAATATATAATTAGTTGCAAGTCCTAATTTGATACCCTTAAGACAAATGTTCAAATATCTTCCTCTCAAGACACATGTCCTGATTAGTTGCACACAAGTTTAAACTATAATTAGATACAAATCACAATGTAAACTAAACACAACTTAAATGAAAGAGTAAAAGTAATATATAATTATTTACAAGTCCTAATTTCATCCCTTCAAGACACAAGTCCTAATTTGATCCCCTTAAGACAATTATTTAAATTTCTTCCCCTCGAGGCACATGTCCTAATTAGTTGCATACAAGTACCTAATTGAACTATAACTAGTTATGAATCAAAATTTAAACTGAACACAAGTTAAATGAAAGAGTAAAAGTAATATATAATTAGTTACAAGTCCTAATTTCATCCCCTTAGGTCACAAGTCCTAATATTATCCTCTTAAGACAATTGTTTGAATTTCTTCCCCTCGAGGCACATGTCCTAATTAGTTGTATACAAGTACCTAATTAAACTATAATTAGTTATGAATCACAATTTAAACTGAACACAAGTTAAATGAAAGAGTAAAAGTAATATATAATTAGTTACAAGTCCTAATTTCAACCAAATTTCAAATTGTTAAACCAAAGTTCAGATTTCAAATTTACTTCAGCCAAATTTCAGATTTCAAATAGTTCAACAATTTGTTTCTAGCTCGTATCAAGTGGGTCAGCTCATTGTGGGATAACATTTAATATTTTCTCATGATTGTCAATATCGAGCCTCCACTTACATTTTCCAGGTCCTTTGACTAGATGAAGAGTTAGACCAATGGCAATAACATGGTTACTATACTAATATACCTTATTGTTAGGTTGATAATTAGTGAAATGAATCCCATTCTTAAGTACTTTATTTTGCTTCAAATATGTTTCCTATACAACAATAGAACCTGCATACAGGTCAATCAAATAAGTCAATAAATTTGAATTCATAAAAAAAACTTAGATGTACATACATGTACATGATTCAACTATATACTAACCTATGGGAAACATAATTCCATCTCTTATTTCAGTCTTTGTTAGCTTCTCTTTTTCTGTGTTGCAACGCAATAAATGCTAGCTAACACCTTCTGCATTTTTAAATTCTTCCATGACTGCCAAAATAGTGCCTACACAAAGTATATGTATATAAATTCTATCTATCATAGACATGAGTATGTATGTACACACACACACACACACACAGACACATATATGTATATGTATACGTATATATGTATATATATGTATATGTATACGTATATATGTATATATATGTACATATGTATATATATATGTATATGTATACGTATATATGTATATATATGTATATATATGTCTATATATACATACATATATGTATGTATATATAGACATATATATATACATATATACGTATACATATACATGTGTGTGTGTGTGTGTATACATACATACTCATGTCTATGATAGATAGAATTTATATACATATACTTTGTGTAGGCACTATTTTGGCAGTCATGGAAGAATTTAAAAATGCAGAAGGTGTTAGCTATCATTTATTGCGCTGCAACACAGAAAGAGAGAAGCTAACAAAGATTGAAATAAGAGATGGAATTATGTTTCCCATAGGTTAGTATATAGTTGAATCATGTACATGTATGTACATCTATGTTTTTTTTATGAATTCAAATTTATTGACTTATTTGATTGACCCGTATGTAGGTTCTATTGTTGTACAAGAAACATATTTGAAGAAAAATAAAGTACTTAAGAATGGGATTCATTTCACTAATTATCAACCTAACAATAAGGTACTTACATATATGTATATATGTATATATATATATACATATATACATATACATATACATATACATATATACATGTATATATGTATATACATATACATATATATACATATACATATACATATACATATATGTATGTATGTATGTATATATATGTATGTATGTATGCATATAGATATATATACATATATATACACATACACACACACACGCACATGCACACGAACACACACACACACACATAATTAAGAAAAATTATGAAATACATAGCAACATTGATCAATCCTAAAATATGGTTATAATCAGTGGAAATCAATGAAATATCATCATAATTTTCATCCTCAAACTCATTCGTGTTGATAACATCTAGTGGCACCAAAGTCCATTCACCCACACATCTATGTTCTTGATTAATGCAACCATCATAGTTTTCATCAATGCAATCAAGACAAAAACATGAGTATGCTCTTGTGTACAATGACCACACATTACTATTTGTACTCATAATTGAGTACAGATAGTAATGTGTATGTATATATATACACATACACACACACACACACACATGCATGCACGCACGCACGCATGCGCGCGCACACACACACACATAATTAAAAAAAAATTATGAAATACATAGTAACACTAATCAATCCTAAAATATGGTCATAATCAATGGAAATCAATGGAATATCATCATAATTTTCATCCTCAAACTCATTCGTATTGATAACATCTAGTGGCACCAAAGTCCATTCCCCCACATATCCATGTTCTTGATTAATGCAACCATCATAGTTTTCATCAATGCAATCAAGGAAAAAACACAAGTATTCTCTTGTGTACAATGACAACACATTACTATCTATACTCATAATTGAATGCAACCATCACATCTTCTCTATCCACTTGCATGCATTCATTGATCTTCTATCAACACCTGAATGTAAGGTCCATGCATACATATAAAAAATGAGTTTTAAACATGTTTGTACGTGTACCATAATTTAGTTATGATATAACATGTTAAATATAAAATTGATTCAATTATAATATTTGAAAATTAATTTATACATGATACCTCCTAAAACACTCTAAATGTTATGACTCACTCTACTTCTGATGATGTGTTATCTATATTTGTTGGCACTGCAAAATATGTTTTGGACCACTCAACCACATCATGAGCATTATTAATGTGATATCATTTATAGTCTATTTGATACTTTCTTAAAGATCATTTGATAGAAGCTCCTACACCATCATGCTTTCCTTTTCGATGTCCACTCTCAAAAAACTCCAAATGTGTGGTATACTATGGTATTGATGATATCTACATAATGCATAAAATGGTCTAGCTGATTTAAATTGTGTTTCACATCCATCTGACCATACAATATGCTTTTCCATTTTTATGCCTTTTTTTTTTTATATCAAATAATAAAAAAATGTCATAAAACAATGTTTTACAAAATGTGTGTCATGTTCTTTGTCATCACTAATGTAAAAGTGATACCCCTTTTTATGACTCGTGCTTGATCTGTACTTTCCACACCATCCAAATCAATTTGTGCATGTGGATAAGAGACTTGAACCATAATAGTAACCTACTCTATATAGTAGTATTCCACTTGAAGTTGTTTTTGAGAAACAAATGAGTAATTCTTTGCAAAGTCAACAACAGATAAAATTGTCCTGAGTGGGAAAGTTTCTCTTAGTGTTTAAAACTATTATGCTTGCCACTTAGCAAAAAAAACATGATGTATATATGGTTGAATCAATTTATGAAAAATTGACATAAATTCTCCACTAGGTATGTCATCCTCTACATATTCTAACCTTGTTGATTCTTTCCCAACTTTTGTTTCTGACTTTATCTACTTGTATCTCTTACATTTTACTATCCTTGGCATATCAGTATCTTCATCTCTCAAAGGAATTTTTTTTAGTTTTCCACATGTTTCACAAGTTCCTCTTATGCAATATATTTCACATATTGCACGATCATTTGGTTTCTCATATAAGATTGATGTTATGAATTGGCTGGGTCATTTATGAAAAACACTTTGAGAACCACCACTTTCTTCTATCATCTTTTTGAACCCTTGATAGTACAAATCAAATTCAACATGATATTGACAACAACATGTTTCAAAAGATCTATTTATCTTCAAAAAATAGGGTTTCAATCTTTCAAACATTGTTTGTCCAATCTTCACATTGGGATTTAAATTACAAAATGAGAGATACAATTCATGTTGTGTGACATCCAACCAATGTTTTTCATGTTGAAGATACTCCTTAGGCCCAATCCTCTACTTCATGATATCTCTTCTATTTGCTGAAGGATGAGTATTATCAATCCAAAATTGAATGACTAAGTTCTTAATTGTTTCCACAATCCTATCAAATTGAGGAACTCTACACACTAGCACCTAGTTTCCTTCTAATGTACTATCATCCAAATTGTTTCTCCTTTTTAGATAATGTAATATCATCTCTCAACTATACCCAATATGAGATGAAAATGAAGAGTTTTGTCTTTTTTTTCCATAATTTATTATTTAAAATAGATGTTAGTATCACTCTTCATGCAATGTATTTATCTACAGATCTAGATTTTTTCCCAATGGAGTGTAACCCTTCCTTAACACTTTCAACAATATCTTTTTGTAGTTTAGAATTTTTCCTCTTTTTTAAACTTGTATCTATACACAATAGTTTTAATGGCTCATATAATTTATCTTTAAGAAGTGAAATTGATAATAGTTGAGTTTTCTCCACTGTATCAAGATTCTCAAATGGTGCAATTATTTCTTTAGACTTATTATTCAATTTCCTCTTCATAGTATGTGTAGGTTGACTAGCATATTCTCTCAATTTTTCCACATCTATTTCAATTAAATGATCCATGTTTCTATGATTAATTTTTTTGTTTAAACTTTAAGCTAGATTAACATTCTAATTTGTTGTTTGATCTCGTGCTATAAGAAAAATTTAAATAAAGACTTAAGACACAACTTTTCTTTAGTGTCAACATATGTGTATATATAACATAACAAATGAACTATTAAATACAATTGTATCTATCCTTTAGATGGTCCTTCTTCAATATCCATTGCTTCATCTTCAATTTCCTCATGTCCAACATTTTCGTCGTCTACTATTTTACATGCATGATATAACAAATAAAATCAAGCAAGTTTGTACTTAGGGATTTGTCTCTAAAATTAAAAATCAAAGATATAAAGTTTGCCTCTACACTTGGGTAGAAATCTAGAATTTCTAGAGAATATAAGTTTGCATTCGAAATGTGCACATACATAAATATTTGAACTTGGGATGAATCTTCTCCAATCTCAATAGGTTGTCTTGTTTCACTACATCCTAAATAAATCATAATTTAAAAACCATATTGTAATAAACCCTAAAATTGTAAATATTCATAATTTAAAACACCATAATTAAAATTTACCCAAATTCTAAATATATATTCATAATTAAAAAACCATAATGTAATAAACCCTAATTCTAAATATTCATAATTTAAAAACCATAATCTAATAAACCCTAATAGGACTGAATATTCTTAATCTAATAAAACCTAATGTTAAATATTCATAATTTAATAAACCTAATGCTAAATATTCATAATTCAATAAACCTTTAATATTAAGTTAATAGTAACCCTAACTTTATGTTTACCATATTCCTACTTTAATAAACACTAATCCTAACTATATACATAAAAAGTCTATAATACAAGTGCACACTATATGAACTAAATATACATTGGAAAAAATATATTGCACATGTCCATACCTTGCCTCCTATAATATCTTGCTAAAGTATTTTGACGATTTTCTTCTTGTTATTTGTTAGTTCTTCTTTGTGAATATTTGCTCGACCTTTTATCTTTATTGCTCATGTTGTAAATTAATTTTTCAAAACTTGAAAAAAAAAAGTTGAAAAATATTTCCTCCCTCCTAATTGAAGCGTGATCATTTGAATGTTAGAATTGAAAAAAAAATATTATTTATATGAAAATTTCTATTTATAAAAAAAGGGCCTTAAAGCTAACTCTAGTTTTGATCAAAACTAGAGTAAGCCCTTGCAGTTGACTCTAGTTTCCATCGATACTAGGGCACACCTAAAGATCCACAAGAAATCCTTTGGCCTTCAAATCCCTTAGTTCTCAATCTTCCTATTTCATGCCTGAAGGCTTAATGCCCAACACGACAATCCATAGGTCTCGGTCAACTAGTGAATTTTCTACTTTATGCTTCTACAACTCAAAGTTTGTGCCATTGAACTTTTCAATGTCCGCTCATCTTGACATACTCACCATCTCAATTTATAGACAAAAAACTTGCAAACTCCCATTGATTCCATTTTGACACAAAAAACCAAACCCTACCTAACATGGATAACACAACTAGCCAAGTTCTAACACCACTTGTTAGGAAATAATCATGAACAAAATTATAGAGATGTGCAAGTTAATAAATTATCAAAAAATGCATTAGACACAAGACATAGATTTAATGTGGGAAACGCTTTCTGGAAAAAAACCCACCACCCAAAACCTTGAGTAAACTTTTATATTATAGTAAATAAAATTTACATACAACACTCTAGATTTTCACAAGCTTAGAAAATTGATTTCATCAACATACATTCAAATAAATTCTTACATCCATTAAAACACCTTGCAAATTAATTACAAAATACCACAAACACTTATGGGCAAAACAATTTGTCAACCATCTATCGCACAGATGTCTTTGGTGAACACAGATGCTTCAGTCACTCCTTTGGTGATGGAGATGCTCTACATGATAGACTTTTCTTATCGTACTCATCTCACACACTATATTATCTATCATACAACATCATTCACCATGTCTAGCACCACCCTACTATACGACACCACCATATGGTATGGTGTTCACATCTACCATACACCACTTTACATCTCTATATAATTAAAATAAATATTATCACCATACAATGAGTTTCCTCCACCGTATAGTATGGTGAACTCACCATACAATAGCTGAACCATACAATAGCTGCACCATATGGGAACTTCATTATTCCAACTTAGATATGATTACAGATCAAAGGTACCATAGGTCTATGTGCACCAAATATTCATTGAAAAAGAAGAATTTATAATTCCAATGATCATTAGGAAGTCATTCATTTGACGCAATACTGTTGGAGAAGAAAGTGAGACTTTAGGTTAAGAATATGAAGGAAACATTTGAAGTGCTCATGGAGGATTTTAGGTGCATACAAACAATGTATTAGTTACATCTTTCCACTTACTCACAAGCTCTACATGTTGACATGATCTCATGACTAGGTCCTATCTGAAATACAAAGAATAAGCTATAGACAAAAAAAATGTCGGAATGATCTAATGAGAACATAGAGATTGTGTAGGGTAAGCAAAGCATAATTAGTTTGATCAAATGCTCAGATGGATTCAATTATGCATTCAAGGTGGAACATGATAGTTCAAGTAAATAGGTAAAAGGGATTAATTATTCCAAACTATGAGTACCAAAGTCTCTTACTATCAGGTCAAAGTGAAGACATTCTCTTTTCCATATAGATAGAAATAAACATCTTGTTCAAAATAGGAGATATTAGAAAGCATCATGGCCAGGAACTAATGCAAAATATAGCACTTACAAGACCTTGGTTCAATATGTAGGTGAAGCATGGGAGAATACACAAGGATGAAGACCAAGTACACATGGATGAATTGTAAGAAAATTATTTTCTCTTACCACATGGACAATATGGGAGCTTCTAAATATAGTGCAAGCGTCCCTTTAAGTGTATGCCATAGATCACTTTATTATGAGCCAATTTCTATAAATCTCTTGGAGACTACTTTTGAGTTCAATGGAGAGGTTTGAGGGAATTCACATGTGAATACTTGGATTTGAAGACATAATTTCCATTGAGTTGAAGAAATTTTAATCCATCATTTTGACATGGATACTACCTTATTCTTCATGTGATCTAATGGTTCTAATTTTCTATTTCTAGAAATAGTAACTTTTGTCATTTTTAGGTTATTTTTGTAGAGGTTAATTAACCTCTCCTAAATCACAAATTTGGGAATTAGTTATTAACCACAAAGGAGTAGTTCTTAATCTCAATGTCTATATAACAAATAATTTTTTCTTTGCAAGGGGATTTTTTGGACTTTAAATTAGAGAACATTTATGTTGGAGTTTTGGTAGTGAGACAGTTTTTGGAAAGTGTGTCAGATCTTGTTCTTGTAATCAAAAATTTATTTTATGTTCTTGGTCCAAGAAAATAAAAGGAAACACATTTTGGGTTCTCTTTCTACAAATCTGAAATGTTGATTCTTTTTGTAATGGGTGTTTTCGTAGTATTGCACAAATGTTCCTGAATTATCGAATCAACATTGTGCTAATGGTAGCCTTAATGTATATCTCTTGATTACTCTTATTAGTGGTTTAAGTTAATTTAAGAAAGCTTTGAAATCATTTGGTGCATTTGTTATCAATAGCTTTCTCTCTATCTTTCAAAGTTTTAATTCATTTATGTTTAAAAATCAAATACACCCATCATATGAGGGAACTACCCCTCTCAAACAAGAGGATGATTATAATCTGGTAGTAATCAATTGCATTCTCTCCAACTATTGGCACTGTTGTCAAAATTAACTTAACAGTGACAAATCTATTTACCAACAAATTTGAAGGTAAGTATATTAATGTCATTTTTGAAAACATAGAATCATTCATATTTTTTTTAGAATAAGTATCTACAAACTTATTTTGAAATTTCATTCATGTTTATTTTCAAATTCTTTATGAAACTATATTTTAGGGAAAAATATTATTTCTAAGTATATGGAATGTTTTATATTCTCATCTTTACCTTAGTGTTTGAATTTTTTTTTAAGCAAAACATATTTTTTATATTGAAGGGAAAATATGATGAAGAGTAAAGGTTTTGATTGGAAATTCTTCTTCTTAGAGAATATGATCTTACCTTATTATATCTACCATTATAAAAACATAATGTCTTGAGCGAAGTACTTTATTGGAATTATTATGACCTAAAAAATATTATTTAAAGTTTTATAAAGTCATGAATGACTACATTGTAAGTTTTTTTTGCTTTGATTTAAGAATAAGCTAATTTATTTATTTAGTGCAAGATTTACCATTTATACAAAGAAGCATAAATGTATTAGATGATTAAAAATGGAACATTAAATCATTTTCCAAACAAAATAAAGGGAGATTAAAGAATTGTTCCAAACTAAACACCATGACATTTCAGAAAGTGAGAATAATGACACCAAACTTCTGGATTAATTATTTTACTAGATCTTTATGTTGTATTTTAGGTTTTAGTTAGCAAACCCTATGGTGATCTAAAGGTTCCATGCATCATTTCTATCTCGATAAAGTATACTAGGATCATTTTCAATAGAGTATAGTGATCATAATAAGATATTTTAAAGATTATGAGAAACTGGTTGGATGATTATCATAGTATGATTAGGTATTGCAATTGAACACAACTCAATTGTACTTTCTTTTTGAATTAATAAAAGACTTTGGTTTGTTTCCAATTTAAAAATAGATGTTCAATATCTAACATACTCTATTTTCCTTTTGGATATAGAACTACTATCTGTTAGATTAAAGTTCATGAATATTCTAGATTATCAAATATTTCATTTGATGTAATATTTGTCTAACTGGTCTCTTTTGGCTAGTGTTAAATTCATTTAGAAGAAGGGGTTTCATGTTTTAAGCTCTTTGTTCAATAGTTCATGGTGTGTGCAACCATCTACAAAAGAGGCTAGTGATAAGTTCATAAAAGGTTGATTCCATATTCCCAATTAAACTAAGGATTGCTCTTTCTTATTTCATTTGAGTCAATGTATAATTGTAGCTTGTGTGGTTCCTTGTCTAATTCATACATATGTAATTTATCCACACTCATCCATATTTCCATTCATCCATAAAGCATTCCTAAACTATTTAGTTTTAGTTTATGATTTCTCCTTGGGAAATATTTTCCTTCTCAAGGGCATCATCTATAAATCTTACACTTAGTCATTGTGAATAGTTTATGTAAAGGTGCACTTGCTTAGGTTTTGGAGGGGCTAAAAATTAGGGGTATTTGATTATCAAAAGATCAAACCCATTTAGTGGCCAAATTGTGTTGGATTTCCCAACATTGAGTAGGCAAGTCCGATAGGAATTTGACCAATAATTTGAGGAACCAACACATAGTTTGGCCTCTAAAAATAAGAAGAGGAACACCATTACAAAAATCTCTAGTGGTATTAATCTTGAGAATACTAATGAGGAGGAGATTGGGACTTCGGATACAAAGTTCTTCTAGGAAATATAGAACCCCCCCTATTTGAAGGGGGACCCTAATAATAAAGAAGCACTTCCTAGTGTTATCAACTGCATGATTGATGGCCAGATGAATCAAGAATTTAATAGAAAAGTTAGTGAAGAAAAATTCATTGAAGATATATTTCCTATGGAAGCATATAAAGCCTTGGGCTTGACAAATTTTCCCTAGCCTTTGTCTAGGAATTTTGGGACATTATAAGTATGATCTAATACACATTGCCCACGATTTTATTAGTACATGCCAATTTGTTAAAGAACTCAATCAAACTTATATTTCTCTAGTCCTCAAGATTGGGGAACCAAATAGGTTGGGAGAATCCATGAAAATTATCCTATGCAATATTATCTACAATATCTTATCCAAGGTAATGTCGAACCACATGAAACCTCTTCTTGATGAAGTTATCACATCTACTCAGAATGGTTTTATGTCTAGGCATCAAATCCTAGATGTGGTTATAAAATACCATGAGGTTTTATATTCTACATAGAAGAGTGAGAATCTAGATATGGTGATGATGTTGGATATTTCAAAAGTTTATGATAAAGTTAGCAAGGAGATCCTTTTGAAAATCTTGGCTAAATTTGGTTTTAGGGAGAAGGTGATTACTTTAATAAGGGAAACTATCAATTTAGTTCAATTCTCTATCTTATCTAATGGCTCCCTAGGTGAGTTATGTGGTTCTATGTGGTGGCTATGTTAAGGGGACTCCCTATTACCATATTTATCTACTATGGTGGCTAAGCTGTTGGGTCATAATCTCCTTTCTATGGAAACACAAGGAAATATCATGGGGGTTAAATTGGATTCCTCTCTTCTGTCATAGGTGTTGCAACAATTTGTTAATGATTATAGAAGATAAATTCTAGAAGAAGTTATTTAATCACAATGAGAAGGTTTCTAGATAGCACATTAATTATCAGAAGAAAAAGCTTTATTTCTTCAACACTTAGATTGATCTCCAACATTGTCTAACTAGAGAAATTAATTATTAGGTTTCTTCGCTCCCTAACACTTATCTTGGCCTCCCTATTATAGTTAAGGAAGTCATTTCTTAATTATAGAATTCAATTTTTGAAAGAATGAACAAGAAGTTGGCAGGTTGCAAAGGAATGACAGTTAGTAATGTTATGAAATTGCAATTGATCGTTGCTTCTATCTAGGGATTTTGGTCTATTTTCTATCCTTCTTCGAAATTTCTATTTAATTCAAGGATATCTTGGAGAAAATCCATAGAATTTTATTATGGTTAGTTTGAAAGGAAAATATGAGACTGATTCCTATTAGTTGGGAGAGTGTTTGTAAACGAAAATCCTAGGATGGATTGAACCTAAGGAGAATAGGGGATATTAATAAGGCTCTTATGACTAAGATTGGATGAAGACTAGCTAATAACTAAGTAGCTACATATCCTTAAAGATGCTTCTAATTTTTCAATTTTCTTTACTTACTCCATGAGCCCTTTAGTTTCACCTTCTCATTCATTGTTCACAATAGCCTATCTATTTTAACACTTCCTTCTACAATATCTTTCTTATCAATATTGCACCTCAAGAAACAACTCTTTTCTCTTACTCCTTGAGAAATCTTCTCTTACAACTCAACTCCAAAAAATCCTCCCAAAAATGAAGCTCAAGTGCATTTATGCACTCTTTAATGTTAGCGCATAGTTACCCAAAACAAAATTCCCACTCGATCTCAAATATGTAATCCATTTATTAGTTGTTAACAAAAAATCCATGAGCTCTAATCCTAGGGTCTAAACTGGAAGCCCTATTAGTTCATTTGTGAGCCTATTATAGCCTTTTTCCTTTCTTGATTCTATCACTTTGAGCTTTCCTTTTTTCACATCAACTTTGTATGTCTTCTTATCTAGTCACATCCACAATAAATCACTTTGTAGATGATTGGTGATCAAATATTATCCATGTATGTCTATTAGTGGTGGCACAAACTATGTGTGTATGTATACTGATTCATTCTTCTGCCATTGGTAGTGTTAACTTATAAGATCTCCTTGTCTACTTCGATCAGTTGCCAACCAATGAAAAAATGATTTAAAAAATTCATGTCAATGAAAGTAATCATTCTAACAATCTCATATTTTGGCATTGATGGAAAGAAATTTCTATACCATCATCTTATGAGACAATGTTATCTCTTTTTGTCAAAATTTCATTTTTTCACCATTTACCCATCTGTATTGATAGTGATCATTATTCCTTTGTATGGAGCTAGTCAAAATCTCATAAATCACATTTTTTTGTCTACCCCTAAAGTTGTGTTTCCTTAACCATGTTGTACTACCTTTTCTAGAACCTTCTTTTTCTTTTCTACACTTTGCCTCTGTGTAATCACACTATTTTCCTTGTTCTAACTTGACTTACTTGTTTTTCCTTCTTCTCAATATGCTCCCCATTTAATCATTCACCTTATCTTTATTATCATGCTTTCTTTGCATTGTATTCTCTCTCTTTCTCTTTGTCTTATCATATTCTCTTTTCTTCTTTGCATTCCATATGCATCCCATCTCCATCTCCTTTTGTTTCATTTGATCTCACATATTTTTATTCCATATCCCCATTTTTTTCATTTCATCTTTCATCTCCCTCATTTTTTCATCAATAACAAAGGGTACTATAGGTTTTCAAATATGTCTTTGTATTCACTTTATGTTAAAAGAAAACTTGGAGTTTTCTTTTGAGTGCATGAAGATATACTTGGAATTTTCTTTTGAGTGCCCTGAGATTTTTTAGTGCAATTGTATCAAGAGCTCTTCAATTCCATCCTGTTTACTAATTAGTACCCTAGGAATTAGTGTTTCTTCATCATTTAAATGCCCTTGTATGATGTTTTTATTGGGTGATAGTATGCATTTCACTCCCATTAGTCTTATATTTCTATTTCCTTCCTATTCCTTGATTTTATGAATAAGATTTAGTGTTTCCTATCTCTTGGACAGATAGTAATTTGTAGAATTAGTGACTATATTATATGTACTCTTTAAAGACAAACCTTGTATTGAGCATTATGTAAAGTTTATTTAAATTTTGGTGTTAGTGAACTTGGATTACACACCTTTTGTAGAACTGGTGTTGTGACCTTAAGTGTCTTTATCATATTATCTATTATGTCCTATAGAGTTTCCTTTTGGAGTTCTACTAGGTTAACCAACTTCTCTATTCTTCTTGCTTCTATTTTATTCTCAACTAGATATTTAATACTTCCTAGTTCCTCCATGATATTGTTCACTATGGTAGTAAGTTGATTGATTATATACACACACACACACACACACACACACACACACATGTATATATACATAGATACATACATATATATACCTAGGTAATATGTTACATCAAAGGCTAATTTTCCAATTACATCTGTAGTAACTACTAGTTTTCTCACAATTCAATTCTTTTCTCTCACTATATTCAGCTTCTTGCACCTCTTTAGTAGTTGTTTAAACTCATTGATCTCATCTAGATCCATGCCTTTTATCATTGGTTTCTTCTCAAAAATTATAGCATCTATTATTTTCTTTTCCTCCTCTGTGTACATATTTTTCATGAAATTATCTATCTTTAGAGCTTGAAGATAATAATGATGATACTCAAAATATTGTCATATACCTTCTTGTTCATCTTCTCTTCCTTTCATGTTCTCCCCTTGTAGACCTAGACATGATTCTTGTACTTCTTTTTCTCATATGTCCAAAGGTGTTACTTTCTAACACTTTGGATCTTAAGGATGTTGTCCCTAATGCCACTATCACTTCCTCTTCATGATGCACTTTTTTTTTTTCAAAAGGAAAATCCCTATATTTCTTCAACGACTTCCACTACACTTACTCTATTTCTAGAGATCTTTCTTCTATGGGTTCCTCATTTTGTATTTGTATAAAATTGAGCATTTTCTCTTTTTCTTCTTTATCCTTCTTTGGGGAATATTCAACACTAATAGTTGCAACTATGATCTGGTCTCATTAATTTCTTGTTGAATCATGTTTCAATATTAACTTGGCTCTATCTCTAGTAACCTGTGATTTATAATGTGTTATTGGTGGTCTCTCTCTCTCTATTGTTCATTATTAACAATTTAAGGTATAGGAAGATTCTCTTCTAATTTAGGTCTTGCAAGTTCTTCTTGAGTTGTATCTATTTTCATTGACATTGTTTCCATTTGTGGCTCAATCTCTCTTTGAGGACTAGAAGTTCATCTCTTTCTCCTCCATTTCTTGTGCCTATTTTTGTATTTACCTTTAATCTTCAACCATTTCCTTTGATTTATCTTCTTCATTACTCTTGAACAAGATGGTTCCTTGATGTTTCCTAGTTTCTGATTTTTCTCGAAATATGTATCTATCTCATGAACAATCTCTTGCTAGTGTTGAACTATACATTCTTTTGCTTCATTGATATGATCAGGTATGATATCGATCATATCCTTGGTAGTAGTAAAATTTTCTCAATACACATCATTTTGTGTGTTTCTTCCCTATTTGGTCTCATTTTGGATAATTATTCATATGCCATTTTTCCAAAGTTTTGTATACCCATGCTCTATTTTTTATTAAGTATCATTCTCATCACCTTGGGTAGCCATACTCTAACATTTTCTAGTTTCTCTCATACTTATGAGAATTGCTCATATGGCTTCATTTTTATTATCCTTAGAGAAATTTGAAAAAATATTCTTCAATGTTTAAAATTATGCTTCTTAAAAATTATTTCTACAATTTAATCAATTGAAAGTGGTTTATATTTCTTCTCACCCATCTTTGAAAATTTAGCTACCTCTACTACATTTTAATCAATCTTTGTCTCTGATGAGTCTTTCTATGGTTGTGCTAGTAGAAATGCTCTCTTATCTACTTGCACTTAATCCTCATTTGAGGAACTCCTTGATAGTTATGGTTTTATTTCCCTAGTACCCATAACTTTTGTTGGTGCATCCTTAGGTGACTTTGTGAGTTGGCTCCTTGTTAGCCACTATGATGTGTACTCCTCTATTTTATTCTTTTCTCTTAGAATTTTGTTTCTTGTCTCTAAACATGTGTGAAAACTTTAAGAAAATGACCATTCTTCCATTTAAACTAGTCATTCTATGTACATGTTAGCTTCATCTTAACTGGCATTGAAAGAAAAAGGTGTTAACTAGTGGGTCCTGTTAGGATAAACCACGGACAGAAATAAAAACTACATGCAAATATAACCAATAACAAAAAATAATAGATCAAACAGAAATGAACACAAGGCACCAAGATTTAACATGGTTCACCCAATCCCTGGGCTATGTCCACCAAACAACAAGTCTGATCTTATTATAATCCAGTGATTACAACCTAATTAAAATCTGTAATCCCTTATAGCTCAATACTACCGCAAGAACCAATTTTGCATCATAACATAATGAAAAAATACCCAACCTTAAACCCTTTTATACAAGTATTAAATTGTTTTAGGGTTATAACATGTCGGTCATAATTAGCCATAACTTTAGTGGCGAATCTATGAATGGCGAATAGTACCAAAAAAAAAAATTCGGCGAACCCCACTAATTATGAAGTATGTATAGTACTTGCTTGATCAGTCACCACAATCTAATAGGTCCTTGGTTTCACTATACAAACTAATCACTTGTATTTGCTTGCTAGAAAATATGTTATCTTTGTACTTCTCAATTAGACTTGTGGGGATCCTTTCTCTCTTATGCATTTCCTTCTTAAAAATCTTGAAAAACCACCATATCATAGCATTTCCTTTCCATTCTAACTTCTTATAAAGCTCACTTATTTGATTTGTGATAGGCTAATTCTCTTTCTACTTATAGAGTGGGAACCTTGAAAATTGTATATAAGAAAAAAGAGCATGGAAACTAGTATAGAACCAAATATTAGAGTCTGACCTTTATGATCATTCATGATGTTATCTAAGTTATCCATCATCTAAGTGTGAAAATATCTACATAGTTCAATTATTGACTTATTGTAAATGGCCCAATACACTCTGTAGGCTACATTACTAAGGATTTGATTTTCCTAATAGAGTGCTATAATTTGTACCCAATAACCATTTCTACATATAGATTATCTATTGTTGTAGGATCTCATTTACTATACATTCCAATGCATCCTGAGATAGCTCCGCTTTTGTGACTATATCTAGTTGTTTTGTTGATACAAAATTCATGTCTAGATCAACTCCATTTTCTCTAAAACATGTTACCCTTTATATTAAATACTTTGTAATATTATTGGGCTTATCTAGCCACATGTATTTTTTATGGAATCGATTCAAAAAAATAAAAAATTACCCATTCTTTAAGGAAGAAATTAGGTATATCTACCATTCTACTTAGGGTAGAACTCTCCAGCTCCTTATGTTCTTCTTTTAGAACTCTTCTAAGAAAAATGAGTTATAAAATTTGTGTATTCCTTCTCACCTAGTTATTATACCTCAACATCTAAATTTTTATTTACATCCTCTATAAGTAGAACCTCATCATAGAGGGATGTCAATCCTAACCCTTCTTCCACATTCTTACCTTTCAATAGGTTACCCTCATATTTAGCATGACCTTTATCTTGACTATCAACAAAACTTACCTTATTCAATGCTTCATTTTTTGTTTTCTTGTGTTCTTCTATATTTTCTACTTGATTTGGTTATTTGTTTTTTCTCTTGCAATTTGTGTTTACCTTACTTATAGCTCTTTTACAAATTTACTCCGAGCACTAGGGTTTTACAATCTTGAAAGCACAAGTGATTTCAATTAAGATTCAACTTTAAGTTTCAGTGGTTTTTTGCGACGATCTATTAAAAAAAAAAGGTTTTCAATATTGATTCAAAATATATATTTCCTTTTTATAAAGGACCTGAAATACCTTGTTTGTGGATCATTAGAAAATGCATTAACATAAAAACCATATTAAGAAGGGGTAGTATAAAAGTGTGTAAACTATAAAAATGGGTTAAGGTCAATTGGCCCACACTAACACTTTGGCATAGTAACTATACCAAAGGAGTTCCTATTAACCAATTTGATCCAAGAGCGAGGAATAATTAGTTACACTAAAAGATGTGGTCAATACAACTGGAATTACACCAGTAACCCAAGTTAATTCATGAGGTTTTCTGAATCCACATCTTAAATAAATGTGAAATACATATAAAATATTCCTTGAAACTATTGTACTTTCTGACCATTGATGGATTGATTGGAATAGCCAGTCGAAGTCTACTTTAGTCATTATGTATTGAATATAGGAAAAAGCTTCTAGAATGGTGGGGTGATTATACAAACTCATAGAAAAACTTGTAGCTACTTGTACCAAAAAATAATTTAGTGTGATTCTCCCTAAACAATAAAATCTACTCACATAAGGAGGAGCATATTTACTTGTGATATAATCTGAAATCGCCTAAATTTGAAGATGCTCTATTAAGGTAGGTAAACTCAAGTACACCCTCTAAAGAATGATTATGAAAATTTCTTTTCATATGACTTAAATAGGAACACTCAAATAAAATACTTTTTTGAAAAAAGTATATGGTATGTAAAAAAAAAAATATCAGATAAATATTTCATTTTTTTGAGAAAGGAAGAGGATTCAAAATAATCCATGTTTTCCTTCAATAAAAAGGAAACAAACCTCACAGTGACGATGCTACAATTTCAAATTGGCTCATTCTTATGCAAAATAAATCACTATAGGCATTTTGAATGATCTTTTATCCTATTTTTGACATAAATCACTTAGAGAACTAGTATAGAAGATCCATAGGAATTATCTTGTTGAGATCTCAACTTAGTAGATGAATAAATATGAACTCCATATTTTCATTTCAAACCGATGATTTTACAAATTACTCAAATGATTATACGGGTTATAACCTTTGCATTTCATTATTACTTACTCAACTAACTAATCAAAATGGAATACTATATCATTGTTTAGTGAGCATTAGTATAAAGAAGAAGATATATCTTTCAAATTATTAAGAAGCTTGGTCATGAGGTCTTAAAAATAGATATAAATCATAATTTAGATTTTATTGAACTATATACCTCGTGCTATAGATATTTATTATTATAGAAATATCTAATGGGGTAGGAGAACTGTGTTTATTTTCTAAAGATTACTCATTTTCTATACTAAAATAGAGATCAATTTGTTACAAGTCACACTCCCTTAATTCTAAAAATTCTTAAATTCAAAGAAATTACACGATCAAACTACCGGAACATCATAACCTAAAAATAAAAGCTATTTACACATTCTTCTTTTCTTTAGTTCATTTTTATTATTGAACTCAGAATATGGGTAGATTTTCTATTTTTTCTAGACCCAACTAACTAGAATTATATCTAATAATATAGAAGAATTATAAATCTCCAAGATAATATATAAGAATATTGTGAATAGAGCCATTGGAATGCCCATAAAAGGAGTAGATCCCCATCCAAGAGAAACTTTACCAAATTATGTATTAAGTGGATTTAAATAATTTCCTATAGTAGTTTGTAATGGTCTAGTTGTGGAAGTATCATCAATGGTCTGTATATTCATAAAAAAATAGTATTGGTTGAGATTTAGTTAACTTTGTATACTCTAATGTATCACTTTGGTGATTACATATTGACTAAAAATTCATACATATTGAAATAACATAAGTGTTTTATTAAAATAATTCCCATTCTAGATATGAAGTAAACTATCTTACAATTCATGTAATTATACACACACACACACACACACACACACACACACCCATGTATGTACAAGAAATTACAACTAAAATTGTATAATTACATATAAACTAATAATAATCACTATATTAAAAAAATATTTAAGAATAATTAGAAGCTTCAAAAAATAAATTTTAAATATAAATGTTAAATATCCAAGAATGAGTAATTAAATTATTGATTTATAGTAATAATTTTGGTAGGTTGGTTGTGTTAAGTACATGGATGTTTTCATTAATGGAAACACTATGCATGGTTAAGACCACATAGTTTGAAGATAAGGTTTTTGTATGTTAGAGTCAAGAAATTACCTAAGTATAAAAATAGAAAATAGGGTATAGTCATATTGTTTTCTTCAATGATCTTCACTAAAAGCTCCGACAGGGGCATTTTTTTTAATATGGTAGAATAATGAATTTAATGGATACATCTATGTTCATCTAAGTTAGTAGAATAGTGCGCACATGTTTTGGATTAATAATTAGCTAATAAATTTTTATTGTATAAATAGAATACACGGAAATTTTTTGATATTTTGGACAAAGCATTGAATTAACTTATCAATTAAAGGACTTAGGAATAAAGGGACAAAATTGTAGATGTTAACCCTTACTTATCAGATTTTAATAATAAGTTTTTGAAATGCATAAGTCTATTATTTAGGTTGATTAAACCGTGAATTAAGAAAATGGTATAAAGGAAGAATATTTTAATAGAAAAGTGTCCAATGCTTATGCTATATTATGTGGATGACAAGAAAAAAAAATTATGATAGAAAGGTCATGTTTTGATGACTACAAAAGAGAAAACATTTTATATGGGCATGAGCATAGGCAAGGAACAACAAGGGACTAATTGATATTTCAGATATCAACATACTTAAGTTTTTGATATTTTTCCTATACTACGTATAAAGTTTTATATTGGTGCAAGAGCAATGAGCTAACCTTTTTTATATACATATCCTAAAATGGTGAAGACCTCTTAAAAGGTGGAGTCCTCTAAAAAGGAATAATACACTATATGCATGTAATAGACTCCTACTAGGGTCAAAACCTTTTACTAGGTACTTTTGATCAGTGGATCATTTTGTGGGTAGCATTCCTACTAGGGTTTTCCTTTGGAAAAAGTTTATATAGTTAATAAATTTATTCTTTTCTAACTTTATTTGTGGTATAATTATCATTATTTTTTGGTACAATGATATATTCAAGTTCAAGGTTTTTTTGTGATATCCATAATTGGGCACAAAAGTGTTGGCATATTGATTCATCCCCTCTATTAACATTTCCTATTTGTAATAGCTAGTATAAAGCTCAATTACTAAAAAGAAGTAAAAAATATTAAGGGATATGACTATAGATTCAAGATATTTGAAAATAAATTATGAGGTAGGTCTTAAGGACTTTTATTTGACTAATGATTAAATAAATAGAATGAATACAAGGGTTAGAGATAGATCAAGTTTCATCAAGAAATTTTAAGATTATATTGAAGATTCAAGATCTAGAAGGAAATAACTAATGGATCAAGTCAAGGTATTATATTTAATTATCAATCCAAAAGAATATAATTATATATTAAACAATGAAATTTAAATCACATCGTTGAAGATGAGTATGATGAGATATGAGAGAAAAGAAGTAGCATTAAACATTGAGCTCAAATACTTGAAGTCACGACTTACAAAGGTAACATATAAACTTGAAGATACTAAGTTGAAATACATAAAACTTGAGAAGTATAGTAGCATTATGAAAGGAGAACTTGTTCAAACCAACAAACCTCTTAAGAAACTATATTTAGCATAGACAAACTTGATGAGAAATTAATGGCACAAAATCCTAAAGGTGATATGAAAGGGATTGGTTACATTTAAGGTGAATCATAAAAGGGATTAGAGATCCTAGTGGAACATGATCTCAAACAAGAACCAAACCAATCAATAGATTAGATCAATCAAACATATATCAAATTGAACATCCTAGAGATTAAGGGAAACCACTCAAAGGAAGATGCTATACATTCAAAAAGCATGGACACATGGAGAAGGATTAAAAGTAACTTGGATATTGAAACCTTTAAAATTAAAATGTTTGTGTGATATCATATGATTTTAAGGTAATATGTTACATGAATTTTGAGAATACTTGAGATAAGGAAGTATTTGATTTGATATTCCCTAGATATTAGATTTGATTATGATGTATTGATATTTTGGTGTTGTTTATGCAATGCAATAGAGGGAATGACACACTATAAGAAATGGGGAATATTGTTCAAGAGAGGTAGTCTAACCTTGTAAAAATATGGAATGGTGATGAAACTTGTGACACTCACGTAATTTTTTTTTATTGAAATAATTATTTATCAATGTGCTTATATAAAATGTGTGTTATTTTTCTCTAGAAATGTTTACTTCATATACATGTCAAAATTTTGGCTAAAAATATTGTTCCATGAGAGTCTGTTTGTCAAATTTATTAGAATGCATTCAAATGAAATGATAAACAATCTTGTTCATTGTGATATAGAATCAACAAAGGAGTACATGTATTATCTTGAATATTGAAGAAAGGAAGTTGGGGTAAATTCAAATGATTTACTTTTTTTTTCATTGATTGTATTTGCAAATATTGACCTAACATTGAGGACGATCCATTATTAAGGGGGAAAGGATGTCACTATCCACTACACAAGACACTAAACAATTCAGTATCAATTTTATTTTTTTAAGATTAAATTTATAAGTCCTTTTCTTAAATTAGAGTTGAAAACAACATTAATAGTGTATTCATTATAACTAATCATTAGAGTTTTAAACAAACAGTTATAAATTTTGTTTAAAATTTTTAATTAAAAGAACTCTCAGACCATTATAATTTTCATATCTTTGCACATAACAAGACATCATTATAGAAGGGAGAGGAGGAGAGTGGAAGGGGGAAAGGATTCCTTGGTTAACTATTAGATTTAATATTTGGGTGTTGATTAATCACACAATATTCTCATTTTAGGAGCATAGTTGACATGTCATGTAATCAAGTATCTTTAACCAATTTTCAAACTAGGCATGAAAAACACTTATGATCATTTAAGAGGAGAGGGGGGACTCTCTCTTGTAAGGGGGAAACTCTATAGAAATGACTGTGAAATTTTCCATTTGAGAGATTATCCTATCTACTAAAAGGTTCTAACAACAACAAATGGAATTTTTTTGGATTCATAGGAAAACAAATGCAATAATGACATTTTACTAGGTCATGATTCCTAAACATGAATTGCTTTTGAGATCTCATATTGCATTTCTTAGGAGGGAAATAAGTGTTGGAAATGCTACAACCATACTTATGCTATGAGTTACCTTGATTTATGATGTTCTTATTGAGTATTTGATTCTCTATCAGCATGTTAGTGATGTAAATCTATGCGTAGTATGTGTACACCTAGTCTCTTTGAGATTGTTTAAAAATTTCTATCAAAAATAAGATATAAATCATATATACTCTTACCTAAAATAACTTCCATGACTTGTTGTAGCTATGAAAACTATTAAACTGTTATTGTCAATCAATGATTGACTCATGAATCCTTGCTTTACATTATTTTAAGTGAACTATAAAGATGATAGATACCAAAGCCAAATTTTATTTGAGAGAGGCTTATTATACTCTAATTTTTTGTTCTAGTTTATTTGGAATTATTGTATTGACCTCCTATAGCATTGTACTCTTTTTCTCTAGACAACAATTGAATAACTTAAAAGAAATGGGTAAACCACTGAGTTTGTGTGTGTGTGTGTGTGTGTGTGTGTGTGTGTGTGTGTGTGTGTGTGTGTGTGTGTGTGTGTGTGACTCTTATTTTCCCTAAACCAAACATCTCTTGAAGCTAAAAATGCCCAAACTCTTGAGAACATATGGGAAATCCTAGTGAGACCACAGTCACCGAAAAAGACAAGAATGTCATTTAGATCTATTGATAGAACATGTTTCATTCTCCAATGCATAGGCCATTAGACTTCATTACAATGTGATCCTTGGACAATCACTTATTGTTAAAAGTCTTCCTTTCCTATGTTGTATATCCTCTACCATGTACCATTTGGTTGATGGCATAGTAAAGATGTCAAACCCAATACATTTGATTGGTGATTCCTTATTATGTAAGATGCTCTTTTGCTAGTGTGAATTCTTCGTCCATAGGAGGTTATTGGTGATATGCTAGAAGATGAGAAATTCCTAAAATAGATCTTGGTCCTTGTTAGAGGAAAATAATGTAACTCTTAAATAATAGAAATAATAATGATTCACTCAATGGATTGGGAAAAATAGTACAAGATATTTGTTCCTAAAATTGTAGATTTTGATGATAATAGTTGTATCATCTTCAAATAGAAGAACTTACATATAAAGAGTGTTTAGCCCTCTAAGTAAGTGGTCTAGAGTTATGTCAAGCACCTTGAATAGGTATTTACATAGATTTGGCAATTTTTCCCTTATTTTACATCTCTTTGTCTATTTCTAGGCTATTTCTAATAACTTTCTTTGTAAAACTGAGGACTTTTGCTTTCTAAGTGAAGGACGACTTGAGGAGTCAAGGTTGACCTTGACATTGACCTAGGTTAAGGATGACCTCAACCCTGACCTAGGATGGGTCAACCTCGTCCCTAACCCCAAGTCCAATTTTCAATTTATGGGAGTTTTGTGCTTCAGAAAGATTTTTTTTCCCTCTTCTAAGTTAGTTGTTTTGGGTTTTGGAATAGTAGAATCTTAAATTGTATTTAATGTAGGTCCATTTCTAGGTCCACATTAATTAGTTTGGCTCAAAATGTGTCATGTTTATAACAACAACTTGCATCCTTGACTCAAAAAAAGTTTAGTATTCCTACGTGTGACATGGGAAGTCCTTTGTCCCAAGATATTATTCACAATCCTATTCCTTTTCAAGCTGATATGCCTCATCTTGAGAATTATAATGGTAAGGGAGACCCTCTTCATCATGTTAAAACATTTCAAATCCTTTATAGTGATTATGCTCATGACCATAGGATTTTAGCTAAGTCGTTTGCTCCAACTTTTTGTGACAAGGCATTACAATGGTTTTGTTCCTTGACTACTTATTCTATTAATTTATTTCCTAAACTTGCTAATGTTTTTATTCAAAAATTTCAAAACAACATTGGCCTAGAAGTGTCTTTGATGGATTTGATGCATTGTAAACAAAATTCTAAATAAAAATTAACTAAAGTTTTTTTGTAGATTTAAGCATTTGCATACTCAGATTTCCTATCCCATTCTTGATATTAATATTCAATGTATTTTTATTTCAAATTTTTAAAAGGATATTAGAGATAATATTCTCCTTACTGAATTTACTTCTTTTCAACAACTTTGTCCAATGTTTCATCATTATCTATTACATGTGAGTCAATTTGAGAGCACCACTCCAATGGCTCATGTTCTTGTTGATAAAAGTTATGCTACTCCTAATCCAAAATAAAGTTCAAAAATTAAACAACCATGTCAAGATAAATAAACTAGAAAATGTAGTTACTAATCATGTTGTTGTTACATCTCATTTTTCCACCTCTACATACACTACTTTTAAATTAAACCATATATTTATGCCTCTTTCTGAATCTTTACATTCTATTATGAATAGGTTGTTAACAGCTAATATGGTTACTTTGCCTCCTATTTGACCTCTTTTACTGGCTACAATACAATCTAAATCTTTTGATCCAAAAGCTTTTAGTCATTATTATCACCAGAATGGTCATGATACTAAGAAATGCTATTCTTTAAAATATAAAGTTCAGGACTTAATTGATTCTGATGCTTTATCTATTGATAATTTTGATGGTAGTGGGAATAGATATATTTCTCCTTGTAATAAAAAATTCAAATCTATACAAATCCTTTACCTACACATGATACTAATACTATTGCCCAGCCATCTTCTATGGATATTGTGTATGATTGAAAGATGGATGATCTTAATCAGGTTGTTAATCAAGTGGAGCATGTGGTTCAATCTATATCTCCACTCCAGTCTTAACCTCCGCTTCAATCTCAAGTTTTAGCTCTACCTCAACCTAAACCTCAACAACAGCCTAAGAAAAAATGACCTCAAGAACTTTTGATTACCTTTGATGATTCTAAGAATATTCGAGCTCCTAATTCTCCCCTTTATATTTATGGTAATATTGTTGAGATACCTACTCGTGGTTGCCTTGTTGATCCTACCTCCTTAGTTAATATAATTACAGGAGAAATTTTTTTGTGAAACAATTGCAATGTAATTTTTATAGTACATTAGATGTGTGGATCAAAATTTGTAATGGTTTTCTTTATCCATTATTTGGTTCCATTGATTTATTAGTTGAACTTTGTGGAAAATTTGTGAACACTACTTCTGTTGTTGTTCCTACTTCTGATTAGTTTGAAGTTAAGCTTGGTTTTCCATAGTTAAATACCATGCATGTTGTTGCTTCACCTATTCATAAATTTCTTAATTTTGTTTATGATGGCAAAGTGAAGATAGTTAACCATAGTTTATATCATATTTCCAGGCCCAAGGATTTTGGTACCATTGACTTTTTTTGGCCCTCATTATCTAGTTCATGTCCTTCTTAGCCTACTCATCTTTTTTGTTCATATCAATCCTATAAACATCATAAGTTTCTCAAGTTAAGTTTACCTCCTACAAATTTTAACCATTGTTTTTCGCCTATGTCTTCCATACCTATTTTATCTATTGTTTCTACATCTATTAATCAAGCTCCTCCTATCGATTATTAGTCTATTGATAATCCTATTAATACTTCTATAGAACCTTTAAAGGATCCTGTAATTGTTCTTCCTAGTTCTCAACATATTTCAAGTAAGGAAAAACATAATCGATCTACTAATAAATGTCATTAGAATCATCATGCTCAAGCTAAAGCTTGTAATTATATTATTAACAATTCTTTACCTTCTTTGGATACAACTATGCATTATGTGTTAGAAGAAGTTGTTGCTAATAATGATGTTTAGATGCATGATTTTGATGATTCTATTTGTATCTTAGACCCTATTTTGATTAATATAGATGAAGAAGACACTCTTGATGATACTGATGATCTTAATGATGAATATGAAACTATTGACATTGACATTGATTTACCTAATATGCTTTCCTCACAATCGACACTTACATTAACTATTGAAAATTTTGATTCTTAAGAGGATCCTTGTTTGGAACTGGCTATCTATCCTACTATGTGATCTTTCCTCCTTTGTGATTGTAGTTCTACTTTCTTTGGGGAATGATGTCAATTCATTTGTAATAATATCACACACACACACACACACACACACACATATAATCTTATGATCATAGCAATCCCACAATAGGTAGCTCCCTTCCATGTTATCTTTATGTTTATGTACTATTTCCCTTTATTTATCTTTGTTTGGGGGCATCTCATAGTGGAAATGTAATAAATGGTGTTTTTTATGTTTCTCTTAAAGCTATTTTTCCTATTAAAGTGTTAGCAATGACTTTAATGTGGGGGCATATGATTTGCTCACTTATTGTACACATGCACTTTTACATATATATTATTTTTCAAGATACCTTTTCTCTCTTTTTGGATTAATGACTAATCCTTAAAGCATGGGTTTATATTTTTAGAATCTCTTGATCCCTCCAGTTCTAATATTTTTGATTCCTTAAGGTCAATGGTGTCCTTAAGATTGGATCTCTCTTTTCTTGGTTTTTCTATTATAGAGTAGAATATTATTGAGGGTAAATCTTTGATGGATTGACTAGTGAGTAGTGACATTCACTAGGTGGTTCAATTCCATCTTTCTAGTTGTGTAGTTTCCTTATGTGGTTCACAATGACACATAAATTATCATTGGGTGAGATAATCACACTCATTTTTCTTTTCTCTTTTTCTAGAGATGTCTCTCTTATTGTAACCTTAGAGTTGACGAAAACTTGAGTCTTTGGGGGCTTGGAGATCTCTTTGTCCATTTGATTTTGATAAGATTATCTTATCATTATGATACACTTTGCCAAGAGTTTGCATCAATTTCTTACTCTTTCTAAAGTGGGTGCTAAATGTATCATCTTAAAATGGAATCACTTTCATGTTAATAGTGTTTAGCCCTCTAAGTAAGTGGTTTGGAGTCATGTCAAGCACCTTAAATAGGTCTTTGGATGGATCTAGTCCTATTTTTCCATAGCTCTCTCTCTCTCTGATAACTTTCTCTGTAAAATTGAGGACTTTGACTTTCTGGGTCAAGGATGACCTAAAGAGTCAAGGTCGACCTCGACCCTGAACTAGGTCAAGGATAACCTTGACCTTGAACTAGGGTAGGGTCAACCTTATCATTGATCCTAGGTCTAATTTTCAATTTCTAGGAGTTTAAGGGTATTGAGCTTCAGAAAGTTTCTTTTTCCTTCTTTTGGGTTAATTGTTTTAGGTTTTGGAATAGTAGATTCTTAAATTTCATTTAATATAGGTCCATTTCTAGGGGTTAATGTTAATTGGGATTTAATGCTCCCATGTTATCCTTCTCTAGGAGTTTGTGCCCTAGATCTCTATATAAGGAAGCCTCCTCCTCTCATTTTTCTCTAAGATGCATTGTGACATCGGATGAACCATTACCTTTCTACATCCATTATTCTATGAAGTGAAGATCTACTAAGCATTCAAGTGTTCAAGCATTCAATATTCAACTCATCAAGGAGGTCCAATATTGTTAGCTATTGAAGGATTCAATCTCTATGGAGCCCTGTTGTTGAATATTTCTCCATCCATATTCATCCAGACCTTTTTTAATGCAAAGATACATTCAAGATTTATGTTGAAGATCTAATGCCATTGATTTTAGACATCCTACATATAGTTCTACATTCATTTTGAGCATCTATACTTGTAGATTCAAGGATTTGAATCCTCCATGAGGATTTCAATATAAGAAAAGTGAATAGTTCCATTTACTTTGTTTATACATATTGCAATTTCAATTACATTTCAAGGTTGATTCTAAACTAGGGTTTGATCAAGAAAAACCCCCCATCCAAATAAACAACAAAAAATGTTTTTAGATATAGGTGTGGAACAATGAATTAAATAACTGATTTGAATACCCTATTTATCAAACTTGCAAGATCCATGAACATAAATTTTGTTAGAGTAGTGTAGGTCAAGGTCAACTTTTTGAGGTACAATTCTACCCCATGGTAGGATTATGCCCCTCTATCTAGGTCATGGTTGACCTCCCTTCAAAAGGACAAACTTTTTCTATGATTTCTTCATCTTGACATTTCCAATCCAGAATAGGTTGCAAAATATCCCAATATTGTACACAAACATTAGAAATCAACATTTTACAAATTTATCCTACTTCTAGGTTAGTATTTGTCTTTTATCTATTCAAGATTTAAGCACATACTTCTCAAATAGAGAGACCATAGGATCTATTCTTTTCTTCATATTCTCCATTTCTTGATCCATGTGTGCATTGATCACTTCCTTATGGTTAATCAAAATTCAAAAATATTTTTTCTTTACATTTTCTTAGTTTAGTTCATTTGCATTACATTAGTTTATGAGCTTTATTACTTCTAGTGCTACTTCTAATCTTAGTGTTAAACATAGTCATAGACTTATGGGTACCTTTGAGCCTAAGTCTTCTTCTCCTTTCCTTAGGATTCTAGATGAGACTTTGATTCTCCCTAATTCTAATCCTCTTATGGAGCAAAAATCTTCTCACTCATATCATGATGAGGATGATTCTTTAAGAGTTCCTTCTAAACAAGTCCAAAAGCTTTCAACTCAACTTGATCAAATGGGTAATTGGCTTATCCTAGAAAACCATAATCAAAATCTCATTCAAGCTATAGAGGCTCTTAAGAAAGTTCTTTATGATAGTAACTAGGGTGTTAATCTCTTGCATTGTATTACTCACCTTGTGCATTGCAATGTTAAACATTTAACTCAAGTAGCTCAAGATTTAGGGTTGATTCCTCGTGTTACTAGTGTAGAATCACCTTCTATTTCTTTCCCTAGTGTTCCTACCTATACTCCTTCTTTGATGATTGTGACAGTTCCCTCCATCCCTATGAGTATTCCTCCTATGACCCTTCCTATATGACAATCTTCTTATCATAATGTTCCTTTTACTTAATCTACTCCTCTGCCAACTATAGTTCCTAGTGAACTCCTCTAGTTGTGTCTTCCATTCTTGAAACTTCTTACACATTACCTAGTGTTTCTAATTTTCTCATTCCTCTTATTTCCTCTCATGATTCCACATTAATCAGTTTGGCTCAAATTGTGTCATTTTTACAATGTAACAACTTGCATCCTTGACACAAAACAAGTTTAGCATTCCTATGTGTGACATGGGAAGTCCTTTGACCTAGGTTATTATTGGTACTCCCATTACTCAACAAGCCAATATGCCTCATCTTGAGAATTATAATGGTAAGGGAGACCCTCTTCATCATGTTAAAATATTTCAAATCCTTTGTGTTGATTATACTCATGATCATAGGATTTTAGCTAAGTTGTTTGTTCCAACTTTTCATGACAAGACATTACAATGGTATTGTTCCTTGACTCCTTATTCTATTACTTCATTTCCTCAACTTGCTAATTCTTTTATTCAATAATTTCAAAACAACATTGGCCCTCTAGTGTCTTTCGCATGTTTGATGCATTGTAAAAAAAAAAAGTATAAGGAACAGTTGACTAAATTTATTGGTAAATTTAAGCATTTTCATGATTATATTTCCTATCTTGTTCTTGATATTGATATTCAACATATTTTTATTTCCAATTTGTAGAATGATATTAGATATAAGACTCTGCTTATTGAATTTACTTCTTTTCAACTACTTTCTAGAGTGCTTCATCATTATCAATTACAAGAGACTAAATTTGAGAGCACCACTCCAATGGCTGCTATTCCTATTGATAAAAGTGATGCTACTCCTAATCCAAATAAAGTTAAAAATTTCAACAACTATGTCAAGATGAATAAACAAGTAAATGTAGTTGATGATCAAGTTATTGTTGCATCTCATAATGTCACTTCTGCATCCACTACTTTTCAATTAAATGTTATTGATTTGAGATATCCTACCTACGTTTCTAAATTCATTTGGAGTGTTTGTACTTGTGGATTCAAGGATTCAAATCCTCCATAAGAATTTCAATATAAGCAAGGTGAATAGTTCCATTTACTTTGTTTATACATATTGCAATTTCAATTACATTTCAAAGTTGATTCCAAACTAGGGTTTTACTAAGGCAAACCCACCATCCAAACAAACAAACCATTTTTCTTGTAGATACAGGTTATGAACAAAAAATTAAAGAGAAAAATTATATACCCTTTTTTTCAAACTTATGGGATCCAAACACATAAATTTTGTTAGAGCAGTGAATGTCTATGTCAATTTTTTGGGGTACATTTGTGCCCCAAGGTAAGATTGTGCCCCTCTATATGGGTCCAGGTCGACACCCCTTCAAAAGGAAAAAAAATTTTAAATTTTTTTTAGTCTCAACATTTCCAATCTAGAACAAGTTGTAGAATTCCCCGATACTGTACACAAACATTTAAAATTAGCATTTTCTAGATCTATCCTACTTCAAGGTAATTTGTCTTTTATCTATTCAAGATTGAAGCACATACTTCTCAAATGGAAAGACCATATGATATATTATTTTTTTCATATTCTCCATTGTTTGATTCCTTTGTGCATTGATCACTTCCATGTGTTTAGTCAGTTTGGATCATTCCTTTTGCGAATTTGGGTTGAGGATAGGTCCTATTTTCTTCCTATTCAATATCCTAAGAAATGACTACTTTAAAATGACTTCCAATTATTTGAATTATTTTTTATTCATTTTCTTCCTTATGTATTCTTTTGGAAACTATATGAGATGATTGGAATTATCTTGAGTGTTTTTGAAGGGAGAATAAATGAATGTATATAAATAAAGGTTGTAAAATATTACCTTATTAAACTGCACATCATTAGTTTTTCCAATTAGAAAATTAAGTGTGTCAAGCATAGCCAACATCAAAAGCTATTATTTCTTTTCAATATTACAATATCAATTTTAAATCTGGTTGAACAACTTAAATATCTTTTTTTCTCTTTTAAGATATTCAGTGAACAAATCAAATAAATTAGAATAGAGACATGTTGTTCTCTTAATTGCATTATTGCTTGTTAAAATATATCAACATGTGATTATAAAATTTGTTAATTTGACTAAAAATTATTTAGCATTGTTCAATTATCAAAATATATAAATTCATATGTTGTGAAAATAATTTGAATCCATTAAAGGGTACTAAATAGAATGAAATTAGGCTTTTGTTCCATGTTAGGCTTCTTCTTGACTACGCCTTATAAAAAGAAAGTTTAGGATATGATGGACTTCTCGAGATGCTTCCATATTGAGTAGGAGTTGTGGTAGACATGAATATTTGATGAACACAATTCCATTACTCTCCTCCAAGTTTTACTTGTTTAGACTATTTCATTGTCGGATGGATATCTTTCATATCAGGAAAGATTTTAGTGGAGCTTAATAGGTTCATGGTAGGGTAGAAAAGCAATTCTACAATAATCTATCCCTTATGTATCTTGAGCAATTTTTGGAGCTTATTTCAACTTGGTTGTCCTGTCTAAATCATCTCAGTATTCTGGTATCTAGTTTCTAGGAAATGTATTCTTTAAAATTTAATGATAATCGAGAATTAATATTGACTAATTAATATTCAAAGGACCTTGATTCTTGTTAAATTTTCCACATTTTATGGAGTTTTGATGTGGCATTGGTTTTGCTAGGGCAGTCTTTACACTTTCCTTCCAAGTATTCAAAGTCATATCCTCTCTCTTGGGAAATGTTAAAACATTGAACCCCATCCCCATTACAACTGATACTCTTGATGTCACGGTCATAGTCTTGCCACATATTAAATTGACTATCCACACAAGGTTTTAAAATTGTCACCAATACAAGCAATACACCCGTTAATCTTAAAATGTTAGTTTTCTCCATAACAAAACAATGTGTTTCAGAGATCAAATGCTTACATGTGCTGCAAATGAATTATGTTTTAATGTATTTATTGAGGAAGAATAGATTTCATTATGTCATCTTTTTTTCATTTTATCATCAAGATGAAGATCGGATGACTTGTCATGTATTTCGAAAGCCTGCCACATTATTTTTTTATGTGGTTCATTTCCAACTATGCACCTCTCAATCTAAAATATATTTTTTAATTTATTTAGCCAATAAGCTTATTAATATTTTTTGCCACCATATGGTTATGATATTCTAGTGGTGTTAGACATTATGTAGAAGAATTGGGTCATCAATAATCCTACCATTGGCTAAATGCATGCATGAAAAATACCATTATGCATGTGGAAAAGATTTTTGGAAAGGGGAAAAGGATATCGTGTAGGTGAAATAGTGCACCTTGCACAACCTCATCATAATATTCATCAACCAACACATTGGCACACACCATTGAAGAATTTTTGTATAACATATAAGTTTTTGAGTGACCATAGAATAGGTTTGATGAAAATAATTTAGAGCCTTTTGAGCAAGTGTATTTGAGTGGTGTAAAGCCAAAATCTAGCTTTTTCTAGTGACTTCCCTAACCATTCCAATATTGAAGCTTTCAAATCGTATATGGATATTCATCAAAATATTAAAATGATAACTTACATTTTATCTTTGCATTGTACTTTTTTTCTTACTATAGGAATTAGATAGGTCAATTATGTGGTAACACTCTTTTGTACCATTTAGTTTAGATTATTTAAGAAAATTCTTATTGTCTTCTTGATTACTCTCAGTTCTTCATAAACTATTAGGCATAAAATTTGGAAGATAGATTGTTCCCTTACACACACATGTATAGAATGTCCAAGTGACTTCATGAAAATTCTAAAAGGTTGTCTTCAATAGCTTCACCTATATTCCATAAATGAAACAAATACAAAATCAATAGATGAAAATGCTTAAAATAAAATAGCAAATATCAATGAATGTGATCAACATAGAGTAATAGTATGATATTCTACCATATCAAAATTGAATGAAAAAATTTCCTTCAATTTGTAGAAAAATGTGAAACTCTCCTTCTTTATATATAAGTTTGTTGATTTGTATTTATGGTGATTTTGAGATGCCTAGAATCATTAGTGCCTTTGAAAATTCTTGGAAATACTTATAATCAAATGCATATTATAATATTTATTGGACCAATAGAGGATCAATGGGTATAGTGTTATTGGAATTACTATGCTCATAACATATCCAATAAATGACTTAAGAGTACTATTGACTAGAATGTCTTCAATACTTTGTCTACCATATCTATAATGACTTAGATGTAACCTTGTCATGACCTTACTTTGAAACTTGATCACATTCATAATTATGTGCCTGATTTTTAACTTATAGTATTTCTTTCAAATGTAATTTACCATGGTATATATGTCTTTCTTGTTGAGTTCAAATTTTATTAATATCTTTTAAATTAGCACTCAAGGGAAAAAATAGTTGTGCGTTTTTTCCTTGTATACAATATTGTACACTTCAAGTTTTCTAGTCATAAATTATCCTTATGGGCTACATGTAAGCTAGGAATTTGTTGTAGAAATCACAATGTTAAATATTTGTTGATGTATGTTACATTCTATACTTCCTTTGATAAATGTGTTTCATTATGCATTATCTTACCACATTCTATCTATAGAACCATTGAGTGATTGAATAAAGTGAGATAGAGAAGTTGACTAAGAAACTTCTTAGACATTACACAAATTATTAAAAACAGAATGTAAACCCCTAACTATTAATTCATCTATGAACTATGTGAAAATTAGTTTTTGTTTGGTTAACAATGAAGTGTATAACAAGGAAAATTTTTGCTAACTTGGAAATCTTGTATATGCATTCAAAAAACATGGGAATAATGATGTTTTGTGAATTTTGATATTATTCTTCAAAATAAATAAATAAATAAATTTGTGGTTTAGTCATGAGCTATCTTTGATTATTTTATACAAGATTGAATTGAGAACTTGAAAAAAAATACAAAAATATAAAAATTTACTTGTTTGCTAGGTGGAAATTTATTATTATATTGCACATGGTTGTATGGTCTAACTTAGAAACAATAAAAATCATTATAAATTGTGAAAATCTTAAATATTGTGTAATTATATTTTTATGTCTACCAATATTTATAATGTAACATAGTAATCACTATAAACTATCATAAATTTGGTAGCATGATTGATAACAAACTTGTATATAGAGCTTCATACACTTATGATGTTGCTCAACTTATCTTCATAGCTTAAAAAGTGTATCAATCCCTTGGATAATGATATAAAGGTATATATCCTTTTCTCAAAGTATTACGCATGCTTTTGAGTGTTATTAGAGAGTGTGTAGGAAGATTTGTATATAAGATTTTGTTAAGATAAAGATGATGTAGTTGGTTGTATCCAACAACAAGTTGATTGAATAAAATAACTCACAAGTGAAATGTCCAAATCTCATTGATATGTCTTCATATTTTCTAAGGCAGACTATACTGTTATCATAGAAATGAAATGGAATTTTAACTTCTTGATGTCCAAGGAACTATTTGTAAGTACAATTTATTAATTGTCTACTAATTTATGAAAAATTAGTTAAAGTCTATTAGAAGATACATCTATAATTTTTCAATCTTAGTTTTAATTAAGAAAGTTCAAGAAAGTGTAAACTTTTCCAAAATTTAAAGCTGATCATTTCACCATTTATCTCTTCTATCTCAAGGCATTTCATAGTCAATATTTTAAAAAAATCAACAAAAACAAAGATAAATTTCAAATAAAACATTCTTAAAATAAAAATATTGATATTCTAATTGTGTAAGTGTCTCTTCTATTTTGGTGATTTGTATATGTAATTTGTTGTTAATATTTTTATAGAGATGCATTTTACATACCCATGAAAATCTTAGTTGGTTTTGAATTCCTTTTAAGAGAAGCTACAAAATATATTGTAATTTGATATGTAAAACTTATGCATTACATCAGTTACTTCTCTATTTCATATTCATTTTGAGATGTTTCCATACATAACTTAGTATTTGATGTCATAATTTGAAACTAATGAAAATAAATATAGTATAAATATAGGTGACTTAGTTGTTAATATATTTATAATTAAATTTCATTAATTTTTTATTTTTTTGGGATGTTCTTGGTGTTTCCATTGGTTTCATTAAAGGCATAGGGAGATATGGAATGAGATAAAGAGAGAGAGGTGATATATGAATATAGAAATAAAGATCAAAAAGTAAACTACAATAACTTCATTGGATCATGAATTAGAGATTGTCATTATCCTTTCCTCTTACAATTAGGAAACTCTCTAGAGAAGAAACCCTCTCTATCTCAACAAGGAAATCTAGGAATGAAAAAGACAAGAAGAAAAACTGGCCTCTTTACATCCACAACATTAAGCATTGAAAGATATGTACAACCATCAAAATATACTATTAAGCCTTTCCCACAAGGAAACTCTATATCTCTATCTTCATATAAGAAGCTCCTACGACTACAAGAACATTTAAAAAGATAAATAAATAAGATAAATAAATAAATATGAAGCAAGGGAAAAAGAGATGAACTACTAACATTAGCCTTAAAGAATATAGCTAGAATATCTCACCTTAAAAAAAGGCCCAAAAAATGGAAAAAGAATATCAAAAAAAAACTCCATAGAAACAAAATCAGTATTTTGATCTTTTTGACAAACAAGAATATTATATAAAGCTTTTCAATACCTAACAAAATAGACTCCATGCTAAAAAGGCTATACTAGGTGGAAGAAATCACTATCATAAGGGTAGATAAGATATTATAAGTAACCTATTCTTTTACATGATAGTACAAATATAATAGACTTGCAATAAGCTTTTGACATGAAATACAAGCCATTACAAATGTGTTGCCATGAAGAATTGAAGTTTTTGATATATTTATAGTGTAAAGAGTGCATAGAATAGAATTCTTATGAATATTATGTGAAAACTTGGCTTGACTTCTTGAGGAAAAATAGATATTTCTAAAATGTAATACAATTAAAACTAGAGAAGTCATGGTCATGCTAAATTATTTTAAATGTATGGGACAAAAAAGATTATGACAAAGTCTCCACAAAGATTATTTTTCTCCTCATGCTCTTTTATTCATCACCATAATGGATCACAAAGTATGATTTAAAATCTTGATACAAAAAATTTCACATGGTTGAAACCAAATGCACTATTTACAACTCTCCACATTAGTCATAGAAAAAGAAAAAGAAAACATATAGAAACCTATTAGTATAACCCTTGTACACTACAAAGGTTCAAGTGCTAGTTATTATTAATAATTATTTTTGTTCATAAAGAAAGTAATTTGTTTCATACTAACTTTCATCACTATATGATTATTTTTAAAATTTTAATTTGATAGAGAATAAAGAAAATAAATGGGACAACAGCAGCATAAATCATCGATTTGGTATACTACATAGGATTCGTTTATATTGTCCTACAAATGTATACAAATTTAATTTATATAAAATGATTATCTATTTGTTATTAGCCGATAGGCTTTCACTTGGGTGATAGCCCACCAGGAATTCCTCATGCTGCAGCTTCCAAATGGGAACTCTGTCATCAGAATGTTCATTGTCGATCATTCCTATTGCACTGGCAGATGCTCTGACTCACAATGTCCAAACACTTGGTCTATGCTGCATGGAAGCTACTATGGTTTCTTTTCTAGTGAGTTACTGGTAGGAATGGTTCCACAAAGCTTCTATGGTGGGCTTCTCCTCATTTGTCCAGACTGCTGGATAAACATGCCATCGAACACCCTACTTTGAACTCACATCAGACACAGAGGTGCTCACTATGAATTACCGCCCTAGCTAAAATATATAAATGATGCACAAGGCATACTATTTACAGTAGTAGAGTTATTTAGAGAGAAGATCTCATGACATTGAGAAAGTCATAGGTGATTGTGGCATTGCTATAGAATCCTACCTTATCAATTCGTTTTGCATCCTTTTCATCATATTCTTGTAGAAAGGTGTTCCTGGAAATGTAATATTATTCATTTTTACATCTATATGGACACACAAGCTAGGTAGAAGTCATTAGTTGTCCCTTCACAGGGTTTACTTGTAAATAGAATTGAGTATAGGCTAGGTGTTAGTTTATTTTCTTACAGGCATCCTTGCTGCCTTTTTTGGAGGTTTTGACCCATTAGCCTCAAAGTGCATTTTACTATGTACACATTATGTTAGCACTCTTATTGGTGCTACAACCAAAGTTAGATTTTTTGTATAGTGAGCTCCTTTTGAAATACCACCTCATTTGCAAGTTTATTTGTACAGTGTTTTTTGTTTCTATACATGTCATGGCAGGGGTGGAGGATAGCTTGCTAGATCCTCTTGTATGTGGCTTGTAATGTCTGCTACATATGATTATGCATGTTTTAGTGATGATGGGATGTGAAATTTTGAGCATATAAGATTCAAGAAGTACATAAATGAAAATACTCATTGTTTTGTAATAGCTATCTATGCTTGTGTAGAACTTCTCCTTTCATCTAGTATGTTGGCTTCATTGTGAAATCTGCAAGAACTTCATAAATCTTTTGTGAATTACCTAATTGAATAGAAGAAAGAAGGATCTATGTAAGATATGTATAGTCTCATTTTAATCTCTACATGATAGTAAATGTTTTTAGAAATAATATTTAGAACATTTGCTTTTCACTTGAGTTTTGAAGAACTATTATTGTTCATCACAACTAAAAGGCTCATTGGTGGTTGTGGATGAACTTGTTGATAAAGAAAGGAAAGAAGCAGAGTATTTTGAGGTAATGAAACTGATCAAGGTGGTGCAGATCATAATTCTCCCATCGGAGATAGCTCACCATCACACTTTTTCATACTACCCTAGCTTGTTCATCATGAGAAATTTAACTTCGATACTATTATTGCTCCCTAGCTGTGGCTACTTTCCAAAACTTGCTAAAGTGCATGATCAAATTATATCTAGCTTGGTATTTTCTTATTTTTAGTTATGCTAAGGTGATTCGGACCCCCTGGAAGGAACCATCATGCACTTGTAGAGTAATGTTCAGGTAGCGCATCCATAGGTGAATTGGTTGATGGGTTGTGAAGATAAGTGTTGTGGACCGTAGAAGTGCTAAAATTCTTGTAATACTTTAGCTAACATACAGAAATGTAATGGTAATTTTTGAAATAACAAAATGAATTATAGCTTATGCACAAAAATGACTTTGTTGCCAACGTTTCAAATAGGTGGAAAAATTTAAGTAAAGTAGCTTAAATGACCTATCTGATTCTTACATAAATCATAACTAGAGGCTTACATAGATAGAATGGTCACCCACATAAGCTCAACACAATCCACCCATACAATCTTATGACTTACTGTTAAAAGAGGCCAAAATGTCATCCTTAATTCATTCAAATACAAGATCAGATCTGAACATCTGGGTTTGATCA
This sequence comes from Cupressus sempervirens, assembly GCA_028749045.1. NCBI lineage: Eukaryota > Viridiplantae > Streptophyta > Pinopsida > Cupressales > Cupressaceae > Cupressus > Cupressus sempervirens. Next base: position 666,592,644 of record CM053787.1, read on the forward strand.
AATTCAAAAATTGGTTTTCCCTTTGTATCAAACTCTTCATGACTTAAGGAATATTGTACAGTTAATTTCTACAACAAACTAATGCTATGGTGTCAACTCCACTCCACATGACAACAGCAATGCCTATCGGCTGTAACCTTGGACCCTACCGGGGTACAAGCACTAGTTTATAGGAAGTATACAAATATAATACCATGACAACATTTTCAACCACAGTTCCTCAATGATAAGGAGTTTAGAAACTTTTGGTTTACTTTAATGTCCTTTCTGCTTTTCATGTTGAGTCAGCAAGAGAAAAGGGATATGTTTGGTAGATATATAGTGATAATTAATTTTTATGGATATTAGAGTTGAGGTTGTAATTTTTTATATATAGATATTTAAGAAATAATTTTTATAGTTTAATCTATTTTATTTGTATAGTTTGATCTTATTTAATTGTTTACTTACAAGTCAATTGTATAGTTTATAATGAGTGTATGGGGATAGTTGATAGGCATGAGGTCATTAATGTCTCTACCCATATAGAAACCATTCCCAAAATGTACCAGCAAGATAGTATCGAAAATAAATGTTATGATGATATATTGAAGTACTATAATCCAAACATTCACATTCTTCAATACTGGATTTCAGATATTTAGAGCTCCAACATACTTTGTCGCTATATATACTCTACTAACAATGTTTGTATCCCTATATTCAGCATTGAGGACACTTACATATCTATAGAAATGTCAAATTAAAGTAAAGTTAATTTGATTAAATAATAAGTATGAGAGCAACCTATGGTAAATTAAAAATATAAACTTGATACATATGTATAGATTTGTAATTATTGATAGTGATAAAGATTAAAACTTGCAAATAAAAAGAATCAATAGAGGGTTGTACAATTCAAAAAAAAAATTATTCACTAAAATTCATATTAAACATTTGGATAGTATGAAATGTTATTAAAGTACACATTTCAAATACATATTCATTAAATATTTATTCTTATTAATATAATTAGTTGACCATTTTATACAGTCCGGGTTGTTTGCAAAAATATATGAACTCCATCTACATTCCCCACATAACCTACACGTGTTGCCCTATTAAGACATGAATAGTCTAGAAATGAGCAAAATGATTCCAATTCGTGACTGTGATTGTAGGGAGTGATAATTTAATTGATAAAGTAAATGACAGATAGAGTGGTTTTTGGTGAAGGATCATCATCTCATCAATAGCCATAGAAATGCCCATTATGCATGAAAGTGATTTTTATTATGATCTTGTTAACAATATTGGGTATAGATGATCTATGATATTAAGGGAAATATATAAGAGAGCATTGATCTATTAGCTTCATTTTGGGTTCTACTTCTATAATAACACTTATCACATGTCAAGAGGTTTCTCTTCAACACAATTAATGGTTAGGAGGCTGCCTCATTTGTTAATGTAGTAGTGGGAGATAGTCCAATAGCTAATGGTTGAGCACCTTAATAGAATAAAAACATGATTCAGACAAGCATTGTGGTTGGAGATCTACTATAGCTTTGATTGGATCCATTTATACAATCGTCATTGAAGGAGTGGAGTTGAGAAGTTCAAACCTAATTTTTACATGCCATAAAAGGTGAGACAAAAAGTATGGAAGGTTGGTTAGAGTTGGAACAAGAAGATGGTGGTCAGATTTGCAATATATTTCTTGTTTTGATCCTCAACAAGCTAGTAGGGAAACATATCACTATCTTGTAAGAACATGGAACATTGATATTCTTTTGAGATAAGAAGGGAAGGCTTGTATTAGAATATGAAACATTAAAATCAATTTATTTGAAGAAACAAAATTGATGTTTTATATGTTGAAAGCACAAACATGTGTCACCCTTTTGTAAAAGAAAAAGCTAACAAAAGTATAATTGTTCACCTTCAATGACATAAAATTGGTATTATTATTTAGAATTTGAAAATGAAGTACACTACTTTAATGTGTAGAAATGGATGAACTTTATGATTATAATTTTTAATAATTATTTTCAATAAGAATTGATATATTTTCTTAATTTTTATTCATAATTTTTTAGTTGCTAAAAAAACCTAAAAATTAGGGATTTAGTTCCCCTCAAAAAACTATATGGAAATAAAATTATTTTCGTTTGAGCTCAAGCTATGTTATATATAACATATATAGTTAGAAAAATCAAATATAAAAATTCACTTTAGACCTATATTTTCTCTTTTATAATGATTCAAATTTCAACTCATCTGAAATTGATATCTTTCATCTCCCACCACATTTTTGAAAACAAATCTATCCTAACCAAAAGAAAAATTATACAGTCTTGAAGAGGACTCTCTTCTCTAGATTATATAATTTTTAAATTTTTAAAATATGATTTAATATTTTTTCTTTATCAAAATTGACATCTTTTCAAGTGTTAAAATATGTGCTTTTAGAACTTTTTAATTACAATATACTATATCTAATTAAAACACTATAAACTCTATATGATAATATTCTTGACTTTGAGCTCTTTAAAATGGTGTTTATATGTTACTAAAAAAAAATTATTTAAAATAGTAAGAGTTATTGAAACATTAGTTTTTTGAAATAATTTTATTTCTTTAGTAATTGGATACAAAGTAGTATAAATCATGCATTTAATAAACATTTTTAATTGGAAAAGTGTGAGACCATATATAACTTAGCTAGAATGAATTTATCTAAAAGATATGTTTGAACAAAATTGATTTTTAGATAGAAATAGTCAAATTCAGTCCTTCTGATAAGTCAGCCTAAAAGATAACACAACTTTTTACTTTTATCCCACAATCAAATATTAAGTTCAATAGAGAATGGGATGTGGGAGAGCGAGCATATTTTTGAGCATTCAAACATAAAATTGCCTGAGGTTAAGCAATGTCACAAAGAGGAGATTGTCTTGTCTCCAACTTAGACCAAAAATATTTTTAATTGCAATTTTCATAGTTCCCCTTTGATAAAAGTGGGCCCAATTCACAATTAATTATTTTCGTCTCTTGTGAGTTAATTTTCCCAACAATTAGGCCCAATTTAAGGGATGCACTTGTGCATCACTTTAATGTAGTTTAGGATTAAAGTTCATAAATTGTATTTCTTTAGCATACTTAGTGAGATTTAGAATCTAGATTTCTCATATTTAAGTAAAAGAATTTTTTTTTCATCGACATTATTGTAGAGTTCAACTTCTTTTGTGTTTTGGATTCTTCTTTAAGAATATAACTTTGAGAGGCAGTTTTAGAGGGGAGAGATCCTCCTTGGTCAGTTAGGCCCCGTTTGGTTGTTGGAATATGAGTGGAATAGGAAAACGAAATTAGAATATGTTTTATATTCGTCGTTTGATAAGCTCAATCGGAATTCAGAATAGGAAGACATATTCCAATTTTGCCCCTAAAATGAGCATATGTCTATGCCAAAAAATATCTGTTATTGGAATAGGCCATTTCCATTCCCATTCTGATTTTTCATTAAAAATTTATTTTATTTTTTATTATTATTTTTTTTTTTAATTTTTTTTTTTTGATTTTTTTTTTTTTTGAATTTTTTTTTTACTTTTACTTTTTGAATATTTTTTTGTTAATTTAAAAAAAATAAAAATTTAAATAACATTTTTTTAAAATTATATCTATTTGTTTAAAAAAATGAAAATAAAAATGAATTAACTAAAAAAATAATAAATTTAAAAAAAAAAAAAGGAAAAATGTTTTAAAAAATACGAAATTTAACCTTATTCCTATTCTATTTTTATACAACCAAACAATAGATTAACATATTTTCAGTCGAATTCCAAGTGCATCAAACATGATTGGAATTGCCTATTTCTATTCTCATTCCTCATTTCCATTCCCATTCTATTTTTCTATTCTAATTTTCTATTCCTATGCCAGCAACCAAACAGGACCTTACCTTCTTCAAAAAGATGAATTCGCTTTGCAACTTATTGGTCTAAACAAATTTATACTTGTGTACTATAGCAGAAGTTCTAATTTTCTATTCTAATTTTCTATTCCTATGCCAGCAACCAAACAGGACCTTACCTTCTTAAAAAAGATGAATTCGCTTTGCAACTTATTGGTCTAAACAAATTTATACTTGTGTACTATAGCAGAAGGAACGTGTCAAATCATCTTCAGCCGGACATATTCAGCATTATCTTCGAAGGCTCGAAATACACCACTTACGCACTAAGATAGATATCATCTACGAAAGTTCCTACGATCAAAGGTATCGTCTTAACTATCACCAACTACAACTCGCTACTAAAATATCTTAACAAGTGACCGTAGGTGATTCCATTAGCGATGCAAAGTTATTTGGAAACAGCAACACTCATATTGCCGGTTCGTTGCAGCTTGCACAGAGCATAGTCCCGATTAAAACAATGTTATTATTAAAACAGAAACCCGGATTCATCATTTGTAAACAAATGGTCTTTCGTGTTTGCAGGGTTATATGGCATGATTGACTATTAATTAGAAGTCAATAGAATTATTATTTCATTAATTTTTTAAATTAAATAATCATTGGATAAGAAGCATGTCTTTTAGTATATATAGTGCTCGTCTGTTTAATTACATAATCATCGTCCATGAGTGTATCACGATACTATAGATCTCAAATATTCTATTGTTGAAGGCTGGTACGCAACGCAAATAAACAAATATTAAAACAAGAGCTGTGTTACAGCATGAGTTCCGTTTAATGGAAAAAAATAATGAAATTGAGAAAAATAATAAAATAATTTGTATTTGAGAATTCTAAACAATTTCATGAGAGGTAAGATCTTTTGAGAGTTAATACTCACTAAAATATATGTTAAAAAATTGTAAGAGTGTTTTTTTGTGCAAGAAAATCATTTAATGATTTTCTATAAAGAAATTCTAAACACACATTGATACATGAACTATAAAATCAACAATACATTTTGTCAACTGATATTGAAAAGTGATAGAATCTAGTTGAAAACACTAAAAACAATTACACCCAAAAATTAAAGTCTAAAAATATAAGAAGAATTGCCAACTATATATTATACTTTGTAGTTTAAAATTCATAATAGTCTATAAAATTATATTGGTCAAACTAATAGCATCATAGAAGCATTATAGAACTCAATTAGATCATTCAAACAATAGCCTTCTCTTAAGAACATATAAGATGAATCATTTGTCACATTAGTAAAAAATTAAATAAAAGAACAATTATGAATCGAACTCAAAACTTTTCTAAAACTAGGCAAATGTATTGGTCTACAATATAGAACTATAAGTTGTGACATTTGTTAAAAAGTGCACATGTCTAATCTTGTGTCTAATCTCAGTTTACACATCTTGCAATCGCTTCTAAATGTGGGACCTCCATTAATTAGAAAAAATGGATACCACCTTATGTTTGGATGGTTGTCAATAGATGGATTTCATGAGAAATATTATTTATACATATGCTTTGTGTTTTCTATGGTTTAATGATTTCCTTTCCTTTCTTTGAATGAATCATCAACAAGAACACGATAGTTCATCATAGCTGATTTGGTGGGCAATTCGAGCAAAAGACCATTTGGAAATTCTCAACGATCTATCAAAAAATGTACAAAAAGCATCAATGTTAACAATGGCAAAGCTATTTCTGCCTTGATTGGGGGTTAGAGACGGCACCCTTGAGCTGCAAACCACATTGCCACCAGTACTACCCTATTGTTGAAAGTCTGTAGAAGACATATTTTTCAATCTACAAAAATGCCAACTCGAAATATCAGTTAAAATCCCCTCCTTAATTGACGAACTTTTCTCTAGCCTCTTTCAATCTCTAAGAATATAGTTCATAGGGCTACCAATATGAGAAAGACCTAAATTGATGTGACCTTACTGTGTTATGTTTGAATCCCTAATAAAAAAAAATCCTTTGCTCTATCCATATGCCAGAAGAAATGGATCTCTTCGATTGAGATAAAGAGAGGTTAAGATAAGAGTAATGAAGTGAAAAGAACAGTAGGATTGTAGTTGTAGGGTAGGGACATTAAGCCTGGCCAAGGCTAAATGGAACAATCTAGCCACTATGAAATTTTTTTGGATGATGACCTTTGGTTTTTGCTAGTGTTCCTAAATTGTGGATATGGCGTAATCATTTTTTTTTTTGTTGCTACTTCTTATGCTTTCATTCTGAGTGAAATAATTGTCCGTTTGTCTTGGGTCAAAGCATCAAACCATCTAGATGGTCTTCCTCCACCATTAGATCTTGTCTTATCTGATGGCCGACATTATTTTTAGCCAACAGGAAAATGTGGGATTGTGTACTTATTGAAAAAAAATCTTTTTTCTAGATGAAAAAAATAATGAAAACCCCAGCAAAAATATTAATAGCCAATTAGAAAAAAGAAATAATCTTCCGATAAATAAAAGTACTATTAACCATAGCAACCTTTAGGAAAATGTTTTAGACTGCATGATTTTCAAAGGAAACTAATGCATATACCTTCAACGAAAACATTAGTTCCCACCTATATAGGCGGGACTAATAATCATAGTATAATGCAGAATTTTCTATCATTGCATTTATACACAGAGAAGCACAATCTTCGAAGTCAAGTTGGAAGAACACAATGCATGAATGGTCTCCAGATAAGCTCAAAAAAATCTAGGGTGGATAGTTGTCTTCAGCATTGGACTTTTCCAAATTTGATTTGATAGGTTGCAAAACAATGTTCTACGTATCGATCACATTTGCACCCTTTTTGGAAGTTTCTTGTTGATTTCATTCTACTCGAGCATAGTAGTAGAGATTTTGAAAAGATTTTGGGGATCGAGTGGAGATGGGCAGAATGTATTGGGGCTTACAGTTTGTGCATTGATTTTGCAAGTTCCAGGGAGAGTAGTAGGAATAGTATTAATGGTGGTTTTGCAAGGATTGAGGTTGAGGTCTTTGAGTTTTTGCTGAAGGCAGTGGTGGTGTTTGTAGTCTGAGATTTCAAGCTCGCACCTAATGTGGTTAAATTTGCAGTCGATTTTGACAATTTCTTGGAGAATTTGAGAAAATAGGTGTACAAATTGGAAGCAGACGTATTGATTGAGGATTCTAAATTATCATTTGGGGAGGAGTCTTTTCAAACATTCCAAATAGTGTTTAGCTCAGGAAAAATTGAGGGTACTTGCTATACGGATAATGGGGTAGCTAAGATGAAAAAAAGCCTAGCCTATCCATTGACATTTCTGTTAGATAATATAACGAATGAGTAAAAATTTGTTGCACGAGACCTAAAATAGAAACATTTAACTCACCACTGATACTCTCTATGGCCATCTAATGAGATAATGGAAATTTGATTTCCTCTTTGTACAGAGTAAAGAGCTACGTAGCAATGTTGTTGTGACAAGAATATGCATACCTTGGGAAGTACAAGTTTTTGTTCCTGTCTAATGAGTGTAGAATTGTGGTGGAGTGAAAAATTATAGAGATGAGGTGAAGTGATCAATATCCAATAGTAGACAAAGAAAAAAAGGAAGTATAGTAAGATGAATGCTTAAATGAGAGTTGTTCGTTCATATAGTTGGATGTGTAGAAGATAGATTTGCGAAGAAGGTTGATTGAGTCTATTACATGAGTTTTTCTAAACCACATAAGTGCTTTTAATTTCTATAAATGGGAACTAGTTTCATTAATACATAACTTGTAGTAAGTTGTTGAAATAGGAAATTCATTTTTCTATAAACCTAATATTATCATGTGCAAGATATTAATATTATATTTGTGATATGCATCTCAATAAAATAAATATTACAATGTTTGTAAGTAAAAAAAAATACACATATTTTGCAAACAAAATTTATTACATTAATTAAAAGAATTGTACAATAATTAGTTAATACCTTGCTACATTTCAATTTTACCCATAGTGAAAATACTTACCCTTTTCCCTATTGAAAAGATTGGATTGGATTCTATTAGATTTTTTAAAACTAATAAGATATCTTTATAGATATGAACCAAAGTGTTAAAAAAAGGTTTAAAAGTTTGACCTCTTTTAAGGCTATTAGTTGTTTTTAACAAGCATTATCATTATAGATAATCTAAAATATTTTTAAAATACTTAAAAATTAAAATAGCATATAAAAATTGCATTTTTAATATAGTTTGAAAAAATAACTATTACACTATTTAATTTGAAATAAGCATAAAGCATCTTAAATAAGTAATTATAAATAGAAAATATAACTAAATAATAAAATTCTAATATTTATATTTAATATAAAATTAATCTCTTATCATTTGTCAATATAGAGAAAAAATGGAAAGCATAAAATGTTTGTAATTAAGAAATGCAAATGATATAAACAAAAGTTTAACACAATATAAAGGTTGTTGATAGAAGTTTTATCTATATGTTCTATTTGTATGTGGATTCAAAGAGTCCACATGCCTATGTGGTTCCAAATTTGTACACATCTACAAACATGCAAAAGCAAAAACCACCTGTAAAGGAAATTATTGTTGCATGTACAATAATGTTATGCATGTAAACAATGAAACACTCCTGTGAATAACTCTGAGTAGTGGACTATTTCCTTCAAGGACTATATTCAGAATGTGGGTTTGAAAGAATGAAATATAAGAGTCTTCTTCACAAGAAGAATGTGCAACGATTTCTTCAGAAAATTTGAAAAATATGGACATATGGTTAGTGCAAAATGGCCATTATACTTCCTTCCATCACTCATTAGTAGTTAATTGCACAGGTAATTAGATATCTCTTTTCACTGTATTTGAGCGACTCCTCTTTCCACTGGGTCATCCCTTCGTTATGTGACATGCAGACCTTTTACGGTGGAAATGAAGACCGTTGCAATTGGCCTTCCATTCATGACAAATTCTCAGAAAAGTAACGATGGCTCCCTATTCTTCATTTGCACTGGTCAATATTTAGAAATTACACAATTTTTTTCTTCTTTTTGAATTTGCTTAGTTCAACTAAAGTCTGGAATTTCTTGACAAGCATGCACAGTTTCATTTGTTAGACTAACTAAATGCTTTGTATGGTACAACTTATATAGGTAGGGCTTAAGCACCTAGTGGAAAGTTGAACCCCATTGGAGAGTGAGACATTGGAGCTTGTACAAAAAACCATGTCTGAATGACTTGAGGAAGTTTCCAAACTAATGTCAGGAGTACAAACTATTATATGACAAAGAAAGTGAAGGAAACACAAAGAAATGAAAACACAGTTCAATGAATTAATCTTGCATTAAAGAGTTGAGATGAATTAAAGAGGGATTAGAAAATAGAACCTAGCTTGAGCATGGTTTGAGAATTTGTGTTTCAAAGTCTGCTCTGGGGTCTAAAACTCGAGCCTAACTTTTGAAACTGGTAAAACACTTGATTAATGGCTGAAGCGAGCAACATTCAAAAAACTAAAAATAAATAAAAATTGACCTTACTACTTACTGCTCCTTCATCTCTGTAATCTCTACGTCCAAACTCTTAATTTGATTGTATGGCAAATGTTTTTTTCCAAATCTACAAGATTCAAACTATTCTAATTTAGGTGTTGAACAAAATTTAAAACATTATCATAACCCAAAAAAGAAATCTATCCACAGAACTTTCTAGAAGAGAGCTTTCTCAAAGCTGCAAGAATAGCTCAAGTAAAATTGTTTTATGGGGGATGATCCCAAAGTTTTAAAATTTTGCTTTTAATCTTTTGATATATTATTTTTCTCCCTTACCCTTTTTCTTTGATTTGACATTTTTTTACCAATTTTATGGAGAGAGAAATTAATAAAAACCCCAGAAAAATTAGAAAGACCCAATCACAAAAAGGAAATTTTCTTTAAGAAATGAAATTAAAAATAAAAGACAACTCCAACATTAGTAATACTACGAAATCAAAAATTATAAAATGTAAACTAATGCTGAAAGTGCAATCGAAAACAATAGTTCCCGCTAGGTGGGACTAATAAAATGAAAAATTCAAACTTTACAAAATCATTTTTTATTGAAATATTATTTCTTTAATTAATATCTTATTTTTTATTAAATTTTATTGTTATATGCTTTAGTTTAATTTTCAATTTTTCTATAAAACTTGGTCATATATTCATTTTGTATAAATTTAATAGAAAACAAAACTTTTAATCATGGAAATGAATGTAAAGATCTATTAAAGCTTTTTTGGTTTTCAAATTTTACATTTAGATTTTAGAAAATCTAAAAAAATAAAAAAAAATAGTTTAAAGAGTCCATTAGGGATCAAGTCTTACTAAGCTCGTGGCTCTCACATTGAAAAAGATGAGGCCAATCTTGTCTTGGACCAATTTTACAAAATGGGCCCAAGAAGTTCAGTCATAAGACTTGTGCTCCAATAGCTACAAATATTTGGTACAAAACTTCCATAAAAAGTACAAAATAAAATATAATAGCTTAACCCATTAAACTCAAAATATACCTCCAAACAAAACCTTGAATTACATGCATACATACCATAAGATGGGTTCATTACAAATTGTACACGTGCATCTTCATAATTATTGATCAATCAAATGACTAGATGCAAGTGCTCCTAGATTTAACTGTAAGAATCCGTCTCAATCCTAAAGATCAAATACATATCTTACTAAATCCAACAACACCAGTTGATCAAAACCCTAACCCTTGTACTAGACACAACGAGAGGCACACAAGTAAGTGTATTGATTCATAGAAATAGTGACAAGTAAATTTGTTAGCACTTAACTAGGACACTCAACCACTCAACAGAACTGCAGACCTCTATACCCTGAAGGAGTGGAGTATCTGCTTCACCGTTGCAACTCCCAGAATGATAAAGATGCGCAGGCTGTCCTTCCACATATTCGAATTTATATCCTCCCTCTTGGAAAATATTAAAACATTGAACCCCGCAACCATTGAAACTGATACAAGGTTTTAAAACCAAACCCACACAAGGTTTTAAAACCAACACCAATACAAGCAATATTACACCCATAAATCTTAAGACATTAGTTTTCTCCATAACAATGTGTTCCAGAGATCAAATGCTTACATGCGCTACAGAATGAATTGTGGTCTCTATTAATTGAGGGACAATAGATTCCATTATGTTGGTTTTTTCAGTTTTACTATCAAGATAAAGATTAGATGAGTTGGTGTTCTACATTTCCAAGGCCTGCGACAATTTTATTTTTCATGCTAGCTCGTACCGGTATACCTTTTATTATTATTAGTTCCTACCATAGGCAGGAATACTTATGCTTTCATGTCATTCTAATATGACATTAACACTGGCCAATCAAATCAAAGAATTTAAAATATTATATGAAATTTCAAATGTTTATATCATTTTCTAATTTTTCATTATTTTATAAATCGCATTTTTTATTCATTCTATTGGTCCATACTATTTTTGGTGGGGGAGAAAATTAATTTTGGTCCATACTTCATCTTGCATTAATGAATGCATTAATTACAACTTTATCTTCACATTTGTTGATAAAGATTTTTTTTCAATCATTTTACCTCACACGACATGTCTAATCAATATTAATTCTCACTAACAATATAATTTCAATATGTTATATCTTTGTATTTGAATTTCTAATTTTTTTAAAACTTTGATTTTTTAATAAATGTAGTTAAATTATTACTATTATTTTACTTTTTAAAAATAAATTAAGCAATATTATTTTTTAATTATATTTTATAATAGTGTTTGTAATATGTATAATTGATAAGTGTTACAATTTGTAAATTATATCATTTATTATTATTAATATTTTATATTTAAATAATTTATCATTTAGTTTAAATATATTTAAAACTTAAACATATATTTTAATATTAAATTAATAATTATATTTTACATCAAAAAAACATATTAAAGAAAATAATTTAAAAAATGAAATAATTCAATTCTAAAAGATATGTAAATTATTATTAAGGTTTTATAAACCATGTATTAAAATTAAATAGTTATATTCTATTTCTTATTTATTACATAATATTTATTCATCAACATCAAATTTATATGTATTAATCATTGAGGGAGTTTTTCCAACTACTTATGGTTCTCTAGTAGCATGCATAACATGCTTAAACATATAATGTTATACTCCAAATGCTTCATCACTTCTTCAAGTTCTATAATTCAAATATTGGTATGAATAACTTTCCTCATTGCACATATTTTAAGTTGTCAATGTAGAAGGTGCAAATTTGTCTAAAGCATATGCATTGATCGTAGTATGATATTAGGTAGTTAGTGCCATATTGGGTACTTTGGCCTCTTATTCTTGGGCTTAAATACCCAAATATATAATAATATAACACGAGAACTTAATAACAAAATATGAGTCATTCTATCATATCACAAGTGCATTTCTAGGAAAAAATTAATGCATTCACAATGTTAATTTAGAACTATTTAACCTTATTCTCACTCATCTACACCTCTACAACCATTATGCGTTAGGTAGGAACTATGACGCATCGCGTCTCTTTATTAATCATTTTCATTAATAAAGAGGTATTTGTTTCATGCTAGCTCATGTCGGTATGCCAATATTTCATTTTTATTTTAATGTGAGAAAAAGCGAAGACTATAAGAGGGATGACAGCATCAGAAATCAGCAATTTGGTACGCTACTTAGGATTTGTTTATAATAGTCACACAAATATGTACAAATTTAATTTATATAAAGTGATTATATATTTGTTATTTATACTTAACAATGCTAGAAGTCTATAGGATGTCAAGATGTCAATTTAATATTTTCAATGATATTCTCAGGACTTTCTTTATATGTATTATTGTGCTTGTCCAAGAATAGTATTTATTATTATTATTGTATTGCATTCACTTTGTATAATTAGTTTCATATCAATGAGAATGAATTATTTTTTACGTAAAGTTAATATACTATCTATATTCATTGACTCATTTCATTGTGAATATTTGTTAGATGCTACTATATGATATATAACTTTTCATTCATGTTAAAAATAGTTTTGTTCAATTTAAATTCTTAATATCTATTATTTTCTTCAAAATTATAAAATTAATAATCACTTAATGTCTTTTTAATACTATCTATTATTTAAATACTTATATGTTTGGGAGGAAGCCTCTATTTGTATTTCTAACTATAATGGATGCAAAATCATGTGTCGGGGATTTTAATACTCTTATGTACCCCTCAGAGAAATTCGGTAGTCTTAAGGACTTTGTATGCATGATTTGCTTATTTCTTGAGGAGGAATGACTTGATTGACATGGACTTGCAAGGGGATAGGCTTGACAGAGTGCTTCTCTCAGCCGATTCCCCTTTACTGCTGGCATTGGAGAGGACTATTTATGACCAGTATGCTCCTATTCAACTGTTAGAAGCCTAATATCTAAGAGACCATTTAGATATGAGATTATTTGGCACTCCCACCCAAAATTTAGTGATTGTGTAAACCAATGGTGGAGTATTAAGGTTCAAGGTATTATCATGTTTAGCATAGCTATAAAACTAGAGAATATTAGAAGGGAGGTTTTAGGATGGAATAAGTCATCATTTGGATTTTTTTTTTTTTAATTTTTTTATGGAGGTCACCACATAAAAAATTTAGGAATCCATAGGGACCCACTAGTGCCTGAAACCTCTTCAGCTTAGATCGAAGAACTGAGGGGCATCCATATTCGTGGCATAATTTGTGATGTCTTAGAGCCTTGCACTCAGCAAGACTTGATCCCTGGTGGACTCTTTGTGAGCCATTCAACTTCACCAGTTTAAGTACAAGAAAGAAATCAAAGAGAAATTAAAAGAGATTCAGGGGGTATGGCAAGGGGGGGATCTCCATGGCTACCATGAGGAGGAACAGGAATGGCGAAGGAGACTGAAGCTGATGATTGGGAGAGAATAAGTTTTTTGGAAACAAGATTTCATGTTAAATGGCTAACTGAAAGTGATAGGAAAATGATGTTTTTCCAAGTATTGAAGCACTAAAATTTTGCAAATTTTATTGTCCCCTATCAAACTGAGGAAGCTGATTACGCTAAATCATTCCAATTCATATGAATTGCAATTAGGCCTATTCGGATCGACAATATTTCATAGGAAAATTAATTGCCCAGGTTCTCAAAATACCATGAGATAAGTATTATGTGCCTTTTTATTGTTATACCTATAGGTGCATGAATTTAATAGTTTTCAAAGTAAAGACATTTATATATGAACTTTAGTTTCCTGTTTGAAGAGTTTCTAATTTTAAAATAGGTTTCAGGCATGTTAAATAAATATAAATATATATTATAGTTTCACTAAGGTTTCTATGGCCTAAGAATCGCCATTTCTCTATTAGATCATGTCAAAATAACGATAAGTGTCAGAATTATTATGTATCGCAAGCACTAATTTTTATGATTTTTAATCTTTTGTATGTTAAGGAATCTAATCATGCATCCATGGAACAGGTACATTTTTTGTTTGACCATCTATAATACACAAAGGCGGTGTATGCAATGATGCTTAAAACATTTGGTTAAAGTGCTGGAACAAATAATTTTTTCTTATGATGAATAAGGAACCGTGCTAACGGATGAAAGAATCATGTGCGCTCTAGAATGTACGTCATCTAGGCTTAAGATATCATATTTAGGGACAGATTAAGGATTAAATATCGGTCTGAATTCGTATGTTAAAACTGTTAAATAGTCAAAACTGATTTATTCGTTAAGCTTAATTTTTTCCTTAATGTGTGATATTTAAAGGTGGTTCAATTAAAGGGCACCCTACCTATTTCTTGCACAGTGCTCAATTCATTGCCTCTTATTTCGTGGAGGATTAACATATTTACTATGTAAGAAATAGGTAGGGTGACTTTCTATTAGATCATATTTAAACAGCTCCACATACTAAGGAAGAAATTAAGCTTGAAAAAGAAGTGAATTTTGACTATTTAATACTTTTAGCTTAAGAATTTAGCCTAATATTTAAACAGTTCCTGGCCCACATTCTGACATAGAGACTGGTTTTTACATTACCTCTCCCAATGAAAGCAATTATCAATAGCGGTCTAGTACGGGGAAATATAATTATAGCATGAATTTTATTGCTGACGCTTAGCCATCCATAAAATGACATCATGATCCGATCATGTTTACCTGAGAATATATAATGAATTATCATTTATCAGTATGTCAAGCACAATGACGAAAGATATTACTTGTCCAAAACAAAGGCTCAAAATCTGAGCTCGATGTGAATCTATGAGTTGATAAGTTCTACAGTAGGGCGGCTTCGTAACTCTGCAAGCTCAGGCCTCCAGCTCGTTTTAAAAGGAGTTTATAAGCCTTTGTAATAGAGGTTCTAGTCAGATACGGTGGTTGAGATTCTGAATATAGGATTCTGAGTATCAAATCAGAAGACAATGATGGGTACCCATAAAATGGGAAAATCACTGAGAAACAATCGGGTTTGCATTCCCAATTACTTTTTAGAACGTTAAGGAATGGAAAATAGGAATAAACTCAGGCATCTTTGGTTAATGTTATTAAGGCTTCTTTATTATTAGTCTCCCTTATCACTTTAATCTATTAATTTGTTTATTGGAAATTGTGCAATGTACTTTTAGCCTATGTTCATAGAAAATATTTATTAAAGTGAGATTCTGTTATTTTATTTTTATTTTTTGATTGGTCACTAGTTATTCCATAGTATTTTTGGTTTTCCTACTAAAAAAATGGAAAATTACATAAGACATTTGCTGAACACTACACGTAACTTAGAATAATTTGATAGTTGCTAGCTTTTTATGAATTTGATATTTTGCATGCCATGAAAAATATTACTTTAAGATGTTTGGTTCAATAGTCCACCTGCCCTACCTTTTTTTTAATATATTTTGCATGCTCAAAACTGTTGTTTGTTATACAATTTTATGTCTATTTGTCATGCCAAAAACTTGAAGGCAAAAACACACACACAATTCTTTTTTTTTTTTTTTTCTTTTTTATAATGATAAAATTACTCTAAGTTTGAAAATGATTGTGATTACAGTTTAAGTCAATCTCTCTACATTACGTCTGAAGCTTATAAACAAGAGGACGGTTATATAATTAAGCTTCGAAACTTTGGTTATAAGATTTATATCGATCAACTTATGTTCTTACATTATCTTTCAACAATAAGAAAATAATTATTTAAATGACAAGGCAATTGTATTCGAGTTTAGATTTATTAAAAAATGTATAATCAAAATCAACTATAACTTTTTAGACAACAATCAATTTATAACCCAATCGATATTGAAAGGTCACTTTAAGGAAAAACAATTTGACTAGCATTCAACTGAATATATGTATATCAAATTGATTACTTTAACCTTTCAACTATTTTTAACAAATTAATAAACCATCAAAATCTTACTAAATATAAATCAAAATACATTTAAACTAGTTAAAAAATCATATCAATGTAGCACTAACGTTACACTTATTTAAAAGATGGTAGAACCTATGATTAATATTAATTTAACATATTACTTAATTCATAACCAAACTACACTTACCACTTTAGTTCTCATGCAATCGCAAAACCATTACCAAATTCAATTGGCACAAAAATAAAATTTTATTAACAACTAAACTATACTATATATATATATATATATATATATATATATATATATATATATATATATATATATATATATATTCGTCAACAAATCTAATCATTATGTTATGATTTTCTAAGTTGATTTACAACTAAACTAATTGCAAAACTAGACTGATCACATCTAATGAAATCTAATCTTTAAATTAATTAAATACTATTTACCATTAACAAAACAACATAATCTAACATAATTAAAACAAACCAACTATGATTAAGCAAACCTAAACTATAACTAATCGAATTAAAACTTAACCAATTAATATTTAACTATATAAACATTTAATTACTAAGCATTAAATTTAACTGAATAATAACGAACCCTTTTCTAAAATTTATTAAATAACTAAATTGATTTAACTAAACTAGCTAATCTAAAATATCTTACAAATCAAATTAACTAACTAACTACTAAAGATAACTTACAAACTAAATAAATCTAAAATCTATCTCTAATTTATTTAAACATTTATCAGAACACTATTACAAATAAACAATAAAACAACAACATAAAAAAAACACTAAATTTAAAACTTCCTAAGAAACTACCCTATACCCCTAAGACCCTACACCCTATGCTATGGGCGGCGCTTCCCAAGGAAGCGCTGTCCTTGGGACAACACACTGCCCCATACAACCTGCGTAGACCCACGAATGGGTGGGAAACCAATGCACGCAAAGGGGTGAGTTCATTCCCAAATAAAATCCTCCTTGATACATTGCAACAGGCTTTATTTTGATGATGCGAAAGCCAGGGAGGGGACAAGGTGACGTCATCTGTATGATGACTAATGCCTTTGCAAATTTTAAACTAATCAAAAAAAATTCCATTCAAAGCTGACATCCCCCAAGGAAGGATAAAGCATTAATGTTAAAAAAAATTTATTGGTAGCCAATTTGATATCTAGGATATTTACTAAAACCATAATATTTTGTCATAATGAATAGAATTTGGTTATAAGTTTTATTTTATTTTATTGTGATGTGAATATTTTAATAGTCTGTAATAGCATCAACCTATTTTGAGTTTTCCATACAATTTTCAGAATGAAAATGTGCTTCTACAGGCCTCTTTTATATGAAATTTTGAAACTTATTTGATGGTTAAGGTCTTACAGATAGTCTTACAGAATTTTTGTTTTAAATTCTTCAATGATATTAATCTACCACCTTTTATGCATTATGCTCAACAAACCAACTATTGCAAGATCATCAAAATCTATGCAAATTTCTTAAGAATTCCTGCTTAATAATTTCCATGCACCTCAGATGCTATGTATCTCAATGATACCTACATTTCATGAAATAACCATCTACATATTCATTTAACTATCTAATAAAACTGATGGATCAACATTGGAACAACATAATGACTAAACTAGTCTTAAGGCAATTGAGAAAATAAGAGATCAAAATGATAATGCTCCATTCCTTTTGAAGGGAGTATCAAAATACACAAAGTTATTTCTCTATCATGTTTCAATTTTAGCTTGGATCTCTTGACGTAATTCTTTCCTTCATGTTCTTGCAAATTCACTTTCAACACAACCTTACATAAACTAAATCATTTCAAACTTGATAAAGACACCATACATTTACATGGATTAGCAACATCTCTCTCTATAGTCCATATGAATAGAGGCATCACCACACATCACAAATTGAATCTTGTATAATTGAACATCATTGTTGCATCTTATCTTTGATACACATTCATATGACAACATAGAATACGAAAATTTTAAGAGAAGTAAATTTACTCAATCACTTATTTTATTATCAACCTGATTCAAGGGCTTAGCCGGGAAAGAATCAAGAAGAAAACCCGGCTTCATTGCCATATGCAATAAGGTTTAAAATACAAATTTACAATAGGATCTCAATCCCAAATTTCAACAATTTTATGAAATTTTCTTCATGATCCAATCAAGGAGTTTGTTATATTTTTTGAATCTCATTTGAAGAACCATGGAGGAAAACAATAACTGATCGGGTGACAACCAAGCTAAATCAAAGAACATCAAGCATGCATAATCACACATGGTTTACACCATAAGATTCAAAATGAATCAAGACTAGGGAGAGGTGGATTCTTCCAACTGGAGAAGTCAAGCACAACACCAATTCAGATGCCCAATCGGGGCCAATAACCAAGAACTTTCGTTCTTCCATTTAAACTTGCCATACTCATACCAGGTTTGTGTTGACGGGTAGGGGCCCATAACACCCTACCCTTTATCCCTCTTCTCATCCTGAGAAGAGACTCTACACAGGTTGGAGTCCAACTAAACAGACCTCTCCCAAAATTGGTCACTTCTGCCCTCTCCTAGGGTGAGTAATACCAAAACACCCATGCAAGGAAAACTCAAAATTTCAAACATAAACAAGAAAGGGAAACAACCAAAAAGACATGGTTTACAAATCTTCCCAACATACCCACAACCATACAACAGTAAAACAACAACAAGGTAACAAGAACATGAAACAAAACATAAAAACTAAATAAGGGAGATGGGAGTTTCCTACCTTCACAAAGAGGCAATGGCAATGAACTAGTTTGAGTAGAGTATCCCTCCTTCCTTCAAGCTTCAAGAAATCTTCTCTAAATGTAGAGATTGGGCAACCCAAACCACTAGACCAAGGAAGGCCTCTAAATAAGCCTCCAACTCAACCACCCAAAAGGAGCAATAACTATTTCCACCCACTAGCCACTCTAGAAACTCCTAACTCAACCTACACCATGGTTAAACACTTGCAATTTTCGCACAAAGGCAAAAAGGGACTTTTTGAGTGGCCTCAAAAGTCAAAAAAAGGGGCTTAGGGGTTGGAAAAGACCCCTAACCCATACCCATACCCCTTGGGTATGTCATGTCCCCAATTTTTTGGTGACAGTTCGATTTAATTAATTTAATTAATACTGGTTGTCCAAGGACGACTAATTAATTATTTTAATTAAATAAATAAATAACTTTATATTTAATAAAGTGACTTGGATTATAAAAATATTTAATAAAGTCACTTGAGGGATAAGATCAAAAATGTTCTAGAAGTCTCTGGAGAGGATGGAGAGAAAAGAATAAATAGGCACCCCGGGGCTCCATTCGAATCATGCGGTTGATTATCTCTCTCTTTGTTTTCAGATTGTGATTCCATCACGGGTGCATTGTGGAACCTAGGGTTTCTACAATTGTCACAGTTGGCCATTGAGAACGATAACTCTCAATTGGTTCGCAATTTTGAGGGTGTGAAATATCATCCGAATTATTGTAGATTGGAGGTGACGTTTTAGTCATTTCATCAGGGACAAATCTGTGGCCTAAGGTCAAATCTGAGGATCAGTGATTATTGGAAGGTTAGCTAGAGTGGAATTAATTGTCACTTAGACAAACTATTGCAGTATTGAGTGGAAAGACGAAGAGGAGCCGGGAAGAGAGTTAAAAGACAAGAATCCGATTGTGGTCAACAGATCCAGATATCGCAGGATTGATGATTTTGTATGGTTGATGAACTCCTGTCATCACATCAAAGTTTTCCGTACTTAAACGTATGTATATATATTGGTTGATCCATTAATCTGCTAATCGGTGTGAGTTCCCTTGTCATTTGGCGCCTTACTTTTCATACATTTCAGTCATTGAATGTGTTGTTTCTTTGCGGAGGATCAAAGGAGATTTCAGGCCAGAGCAAGGGGGTCGGGGTGCATTTGTATGGGTCGGCAATTAAGTCCAGACACCGTTCCCACCACTGTTTAGAATCTGCTCTTCTGCAGCAAGCCGATTAATTGGAAGTCGCACTCAATCTACATCCAAGTGGATAGAACCGCGGAGGGAATTGAATTTCGCTTCAAGCCGACTGTAGAAGAAAAAAAAACCAGTTTTCGGTTTAATCACATTCTCCTGCAAGAAGCCGGGACAGCGGGCAGAGGGAGGTCATCGGGCAGAGAGGCGTTTCCCACATAAACTCCGGCGGCTTCTTCCGCAAACGTCACTGCAGTCGGTAAAGAAATCGCAGGCACTCCCATTTAATTACAAGGGGGCACGGGTCAGACCATCTAAAACTGTCATTGGCACTTCATGGTGAAAGCGTGAACTTCAGGATTGCATTAGACCCAAAGCATGGGTTCCATTCAGAGGGAATAGATGACTGGCTAAGTAAACAGCATATAACGAATTTGGACGGCACTAAGAGATAAAATCTGAATCGATATTATATTTCAAAGATCGG
The DNA here is from genome assembly GCA_028749045.1 of Cupressus sempervirens. Classification (NCBI taxonomy): domain Eukaryota; kingdom Viridiplantae; phylum Streptophyta; class Pinopsida; order Cupressales; family Cupressaceae; genus Cupressus; species Cupressus sempervirens. Next base: position 666,613,545 of record CM053787.1, read on the forward strand.
CGGATTTCCTTCGTACAGTGATTCTCTGATAAGCCAAGTTTGACGCCCGTAGACATGGCAAGGTGAGGGCTATGTGGAGCTGTCCAACTCTTTGTTGGATTACAATATTGACAGTGTTTGAAGAGGCCGTGAGTATTAGTTCGTAGAGCCATTGCAGAGAGGCAAGGCAAATATTTAGCAGGCCCTTTGTCTCGAATTGGGAAAGTGGATGAAGGGATCACCAACTTAAGGAAACCGTGGCTAAAGACGCAAACAAATCAGGTTCTCAATAGATCATTAGAATCAATTTAATTATCAGGCATTGTTACTCTTTAACCGTATGGAAACTTGTTATTGATACTTGGGTCTGTAATCACTGCACTATTACAAGAGTCTAATATTATTGGCGTCCCAGTTATCATGGCATCCCTTGTATAACCATCTTATTTGCAAGTAGTTTCAGAGACAAATTCATTCCAGCAGTATTAGTTGTTTGCTAACTGTTTGACAAAATGCCTAATCATTGAAGTTTTAAGTTTTGGTGTTTAAGAGGCAAATATCCTGTCGGGGATATTTCAGTGGTATCAGAGCGGTTTTCTTGCCATCCTGTGGGGTGAGAACCAAATTACATGGGTGATCAGCGCTTTACTTCAAACAAGATGGACGGGTACAACAAAAAGTCTCCAAGGACACAATCTCGGACAAGTAATAGACACAGTATTCAGAGTCAGAATTGTGAAAAGGAGGACTATTCAGGCATTCAGGATGAGCTCAGAAAAATCAAACATAACATGTCTGAACTGTTGGTTAAACACCACCGTATGCTTGACAGGCTGTCTGTCCCAGCTAAGGTGAATAAATCAACTGGATTTCGTTTTGTCAAAACTTTTCACAAAGCGCTGACTGATACAATGAGAGATGTTACTAGGAACCTTAATGAGGAGTTCGAGAAACAAGTGTGCAACCGGTCAGAGGTTTCAGTTCGGTCACAGGAAGAAGTGGTGAAGGATATTATGCTGATGGATAGTAATTGTCAACTTGACACTCAAGTTGAGACAATTGAATACGAGTTTCCCAAGGGTGATGTCTCAGGTACTCAGGGTCATTTCAGTGGTATCAGAGCTAGTCAACTAACTGTTTAACGGAATGTCTAACTCTTAAAGTTTAAAGTTTTGGGTGTAAAAAGGAGCAAATACCTACCGGGGATATTTCAGGGTATAATTATTTCATGTTTTGAAGCCTTAGGAAAAGTTTTAGAGCCAAACAAAGGCTAGGAAATAATTAGGACCAACTAACAACTCTAACAAAGCAGACTAAGCACTAAACCAGATTAAGGGTTACTAAACTCGATTAAGAACCCAATTAGCAAACTAACATTGACTAAAATCAACCAAGGTCCCTGGGTTAAACAACTAACCCTAAACAACACACTGAAGCACATAAACAATTTACAAGTGTCAAGCGACACTAACAAACATAGTTACGAACATTATCCCTCACCGAACACAAAAATATATATACATACATCTCTCAGCACAATACATGAATTACAAACAACAAGGTTTCCAAAATTAGCACATATAGATCAGTTCTGTTCCTTCGTCGGTTTTCTTGACTAAAATATCTGCACACTCATTGCACACATCAGTAGTCCCGAAAATCACATGTACATATCTACGTATCCGAAATTTACATAAATTAGAACATACATCAATAAGAGTTTCTTCATCCTACATAATTCTTAACCATTTGAAATATCTTAAATCAAATCTCATTTTTACTGATTTCGTCAATCATACATATATATGAACATTAAATGACAATCATCAAATATATCTGGAAATAACATCACACAACATGAAATAATAAAATATGTTCTAAGCATCAGATAATGTCTCGACATCTCGAGTCGCAGATAACAAAAATAAGAGTAATGTATCACTATGCTACGATGGGTCGGGGCGAGGCCTCACACTATCAAGCTGATATCTTGTTAGGGATAAGTCTATTCCAAGATCTATTCAATCTTGGATTGTATTTCTATATTATTTTTGAACCCAAAAGGAATGGTATAGTTCAATTTTCTTTGGTAGGAAGAAAGGAATCAAACTTGTGTGAGTAAAGCATAAATTCCAGCCTCTTTGCCATTTGGAAAAGCATAAATTTGATAAGAGATGCATAGAACTATTAAGAAACTTCACTGAGTGTGGGAGATTTGCAAAAGATGATCAAGCTGATTATTTTGTATTACAAGTCAATTTTGAGTCCCTAATTCTAATGGCAGGAACTAAAGTTTTCAATCCACTCTTCCATATTAGTTGCGATAATCCCACAAAATTCAAATTTTTAAATTTAAACTATGGTCTCAAGAAAGATTTCTTATTTAACAAATTTTTTAAATTTTATTTACTATTTTTTCATTGGCTCTAGCCAATTTTGCTAGTAGTCTTTTCCTAATTTTCCATCAAAATACCATGGAAAATATGAGCAAATGATTATATGACTTGCTAAATAGAATTTCATAATAAATAATAATAAACACTAAATAAATAAATAATATAACATAGAATAATATAAATTAACTAAATCTAATGAAAAGTCAAGAGAGATTTAACAAATAGCCATGACTCCTTAAAATTAAGATATAAAAGGCAGGAGAGTTATTTTAAAGAGAGGAAAAAAGGAAGAGAAGAGGAGAGGAGTTCAAAAGGAAAAGTGAAAGAGGAAAGTAATATGAAGAAAATAAGGAAGTGACTTTCTAAAAAAGTATCAATGATATTGAAAGGATATGAACCTTTGAAAGGGTCATAATTATGAACAGTTGTGACTCTTCAAAAATATTTTAATTATAAAGGATTTTAGTTATGAAGGGTTGTGACTTTTTGAAAGGATTATAACTATGAAGTGTTGTGACTTTTCAAAGGATTTGTCATATGAAAGGGTGTGACTCTTGGAAAAGAAGAAGGTAAGAAAGGTATGTTTATTAATTATATTTATGAATTTATTCATGAACAATACTTGTGGATAATATTGTGTTAGCTCATGAGACTAACACCATAGAATCAATGTTAACTCAAAGCATGGAGCATGTGAGATATTAATATCTACATTGTCTGTCATGGCTGAGATTCAATATCAAAGCATGGAGCATGGAGATATTAAGATCTCCATTGTCCACCATGGTTGATAATCGAGTAATAATACATTAATCTATTAGGAGAATTATAAGACTCAAAGAATGTGGGTAGCAAAGTATTAACATCGTGAACCAACCACCATGGCTGAGCATTCTCCGTGTTGCCAAAATATTCTAACGTTGTCAAACATATGCATATGTTGTTGTCCTTGGATAGAGAATGCTTGTCCAAGAAGAATCTTAAGGGGTGTGCTCTTAGAATGACAGCGAAGTAGCTATGAGCTATAAAGCCCAATCTAGAGATGTCCTTAAGATTGGGGTTAACTTAGAGAATAGAATAATATAGTTAGTTTTATTATTATTGTAATTCTAACATTTATTTTGTAGGTATTACTTGTCCCTAACCCACCCTGTTAATGGGGACACTACATGTTCTTTTATTATGATCATTCTTCTTTGTCCCTCCTTATAGTTTATGCTAATCCTAATGCATTTTACATTACTAAACAATAAATGGATTAAAGATGTTAATTAATGATGTTTATTTGATTTTTTCTTAAAGGCATGTTTTTAGTTAAATTATATTGTTTTTAATTTTAATTTGTTTTAATTTACAACAATACAAAAAAATTTAATTAAATTATATTTTACTCATTTTTTAGTTGTTTGGAACTACGAGATACAAAAACTAACTTTATTAAAGCTAATAATTATAACACTATCATTTTATGTCATCCTCCTGTCACCGCAGGCATCTTACCAATGAAGTAGTGCTCGAAAAATCATGGAAATGGAACCTGGCTGAACTCGTCGTCGGAACTCATCCATAACTGCAAGATTCTGAACTCCTTCATGATTTGTAGGGAAATGAAAGAAATTTTAGAGCTATTAGTGGCAAGAAATACGATGGACTTGGAGTTATCAGTGGCACTATGGTGGCCAAAAACCCTATTAGATATTTTAATCAGTTTAAATGATCTAGTAGGTTGGATCTGTTGTCTTGCCCTCGTGCTCTGCTTTTCATCATCTCCACACCGAGCGATCTGGAGGGATTTGGCTATGTCCTGCCCCCATGTTTTGTGTTCATCATCTCCCAAGGATTTGGTGTCATACTCTCATGCTTTGCATTTTTTTTTAACTTGGTACCCTTCAATCCAACGCATCTAGTATTATACCCAGTGCTTGCACAAAAATATTTTGTAGTTTACATTTGTTTTTAAGTTTTCATTTGCCCTCTCATATTTTAAGACTGATTTCATCATCAACAATATTCGGTATTTTTCCATGGACTCTAGCTAAGAATGGTCTAAACAACATTGAAGAAGTAGAACAATGGAGTTTGGGAAACAGAGGAGGCTATATCATTAGGGTTTGGTGCATTATGTAAGTATGCCTATCATAAAATACCTTATTAATATATTGCAAAATTAGATAGGGTTTTTTGAATGAATGACTATCCATGTACAATTTTTTGGCATTTTTTTAATGAATTTATGCTTTCCCATTTGATCTGATCCCTATAAATAAGTAGGTGGTAGTTTTTCTAATTTTTTTTAAACCAATAAAAATTGTTATATAATAATTATACAAGGAAAAATGTAAGGGGTTCTAGTTTTTTCCAGAGTTTTAGCTCTGGTGACTCAAACTTATAAAATATAGACCTAAATCTAAACACCACTAAGGGTTAAAGAGCACAAGATTTGAACAAAATAAATTATAACTCAAACTCAACTCTAGACAGCTTTAGCAAAATATACCTCCTTGCTTGTGCTCACCCTACCATGCTATATCATTCACTAAGATTTAAAAATATCAATCCTACATTAGATCTAGGCCTAAGTATCACTTTTCTATGTCAAACCCTCATTATCTCTCTCTCCGACCTTAGCTCTATCAAGGGCCTAGAGTCAGATAAGTTGCCGAAAGAAATCTTTGATTATTCATAGTTGGCTCTATTTCTTCAATATAACACTTTATGGGCCCTCTCTATGGAAGACACTGGGGCAGCTTGGTCATCAAAATTCATAATGGATGATTTCTTTTATGGACTTGAGGAGAAAGTGTTTTCTCTGATGGCAAGGTTATGGTTCCTATGGAGTTATCTTTGTTAGAAGGGGGCATTAGTACCAAAGGAGGTTGAGGAGCCCAAAACTCTCCCTCCATTTTCAACATTTTTTAGATTCGCCTTGGGTGTCTAAAGCCAATGTTAGGGCTTTAAAATGAGAAATTAATTTACTAGTAGTGAAACCTCTCATCTCTTTGAAATATTCCATTAGAAGTTTCCAGCACAAATGCCTCTCTTGGTTTGGATGATGTTGTCTATCACACACAACCAATATAAGGTATTTGTTGCATATCTTCAAATCCACCAACTTGAATGATTGTAGCTTTGTTGGCTTTCCTATTAAAGAGGTTTTGGCAGTTAGGGAATGTCAGAGAATGTCAGAGATGAAGATGATGTTGTCAATTTGTTTGGACATGTAATAAGATAAAGTATTTGTTGGTTATCATCAAATCTTCCAAATTGAATGGTTGTAGCTTTTTTGGTTTTCGTATTAAAGACAGGGTAGTTGGGGAATGTCAGAGATGAAGATGGTGTTGTCAATGTGTTAGGGTATGCATATGGGTAATGTGTGGTTTAATCTATATATTTGTTTTTATCCTATGTAGTTGATTGTAATGAAGGCATTGGTGGCTCTTTGTTTAACTTTCAAACCTGATTTGTGTTTTTGCTCCGTCTAGGTTTTCATCCTTTTTATCATTATGTTTGTAATTGATGTTTTGTTTAATCTATAGTGAAGAGAATTCTTAGAAAGAGGGAAAATAATACAGATATATTATATGTTGGAAAATTTAGGGAGACCTGCTCCTTTCTAGGGATAATTTTTGAAAGTAAAAGACAAGACAACTTTTTAGGAAAATGATAATGAGGTAGAGTGCTTCTGAAAGTAACTGTGTGAATATCTTTAGCATCAACAATTTTGGTTGCACTCTACAATTTATTACTGAAAAGAGGGAAAAATGATAGATGATTCAAAGATTTATCATTATATCATTTATTTTCCAATGTACTTCCCTCTTTTATTAGAATGAAATTGGCTTGTTTTTAAGTTTTAAAAAAAATAAATCCTTTCATTCACCTTCCCTAAGGTGATTCAACTTCTACTTGACATATTGTCATGCTTAGAATTGGAGTTGAATGGTCTTCTTGGAATGTAGTGATTTACATTTGATTTAATAAATTAATTAGTTTTAAAGGATTTACAGTTTGCAATTTCATTTACGGCCCATAGAGGCTGGGGAAGGTGGCAGCAAGGTGGGAAATAAATTTTAAGAGGAAAATTCATATTTGAGAATAAAATTTCATGGACAGGACTGAATGGCCATTGTTATAGGTTGGATTTAATAGTCATAACATGTTGGACTGGAAATTCCAATGCATGCAGCATATGTCGAATGACCATCATTTATAAAATAAGATGATTTTATTTGAGCACGACATGCATTAAAGGGTTTTGTTTTTTGACCAAGCGTGAATTGCATTTTCATCATTTGAGCAGGCATGGATTTAGTATTAGATTCATGGAAAATCCAGATTTGTATAGTATAATAAGAATACCATATACAGTTTATACTTAGAGAAGGGGATAAAATGACCGGTGCATCTTGTGAAAAGGGCAAGGCATGGATTAGGGTTTCTAGATCATGAGAAACCCAAAGTTAATAATTCGAGAGTTTCATTTGAGCGTCAGTCCCATCTTGAGTACAGGGCAAGACATGAATTAGGATTTCAGATTCAGGTTTAACTCAGATTTGGATACTAAGATGTTTTTTCCCCCTTTTAACATGGCTTATATTAATATTTCTAAAAATGAATGCAATAAATTGATCATTCAAACCTCTATTATTAATAAATAATATCTTACCATATTCCTTAGTGGGTTTTGTAGAATGACCGTCAGGTGGATAAGGCTAGAAAAAAACTGTAAATCATCTTTCACAGAGTATGATAGTTATCGAAGTTTAGGCCAACTGCCAGTTTAGAATTTACAAGCTAGCATCCTTTCATAGATTGCAATTTGATTGCAAACTTTCTGTATACTCATTTTTTTTGAATAGCCTCTTTTCACCGATAGGGCACACCATAAATAAACATCTTTTTTATCGTATGATGTTTCTTTGCAGATAGGAATTGAAGATATCTGAACTCTGTAGAGTTGAATTTTGCACTTCCTCTCTATTTAATAGTTGAATCTTCTATATTGTATGCTATAGCACATCATTGTGGTTGATCTATTTCCTTACAACTCTGTTTAGAAATTCTTTTTAATTTAAATTCAGTTCATACTTTCTTTGATGTATTTCAAACAATATGTTTTATTTTAGAATGAGATGAAGACAGGCAAGACATGGATTAAGTAAGAATTGCATATGTGAAAGTTCCATACTTTTGCCAAAGCGTCCAACACATAGGAGGTCAGAAAATGAGGAAGAAATACTAGCATAAACACAAGATCTCTAGAAAAAAATATAACATTAGACAATTCATGAACAGAACAAACAGCCGACTCTAAAAATGAACTTCAAAAACATGTAGAGGAAAGCTTAGTGGATGACAACATCAACTTTGACATTCAGACAAAAATTTGATATACAAATTTGTATTCTGCATGAAAAAGGCACACAATTTAAATGTAAACACAATCTGAAGAAATCTCACCGCTTTTCCCGAACAACACGAACATTAGTGACTTTTCCAAATCTACTGAACTTTCTCTCCAACTCTCTCTCTATGGTGTCAAAGCTGAATCCTAGTATAAAAAAGTTGTTTCTAGGCTTTCCAAGACCAGTGTTCCTGTTTGGCAGTGGGGACCAAGGCCTGCGTCTTGGAGACCAGTGTTTAGGGCGATATCTCGGAGGTGACCTGCACCTTGGTGAATATTGACCCCTGCAATCAACAATCAAAAAGCTAAAGAAATAAAAATATCTTTTATTAATTCAAGAATTTAAAATCAATAAAAATGACAACACTGCATTTTACTTTTGGGCATATGTGTGGGAAATTAACATCCAAAAAATGTTATACAAGTTTAATTTTTAAACCCATAGCAGAAGAACAAGAAAACAAAATAGAAACAAGTGACATACCTGGGTGATCTTCGATAGTAGTTATGCCCAGGTGACCTGGAGTGAGATCTACCATGATAACCTCTTCTGTAACCAGGTGAAACAACATGTCTTCCAATAGGAGAACGTGACTGGTCATTCGTGCATTGAACTTCTTGAGGAGAATACCTTCTTTTCGGAGATGGAGATACATGCCTAGAAACAGGAGACCTGGGCCTTATCGGAGAAGATGGCATCTCCCTTCTGGAAAGAGATGGTCTATGCCTTTCAGGAGAAGGGAACTTGTACTTCTTAGGTGAAGGTGATCTGTGCCTTTAAGGTGAAGGTGACATGTACCTCCTACATGAGGCTGATCTGAGCATTTCAGGTGAAGGTGACACATACCTCCTAGGTGAGGCTGGTCCATGCCTTTCAGGTGAAGGTGACACGTATTTCCTCGGTGGGGCTGATCTCCACCTTTCAGGTGAGGGGGAATCATACCTCCTAGTTGAGCCTGCTCTGTATTTACCAGGAGAACATGACATTTTCATTGCAGGAGATGTTGGTCTATGCCTAATAGGTAAAGAAGGATGTTTTCCAGGTGAATGTGATCTAGGTGAAATATGAGGCATTGAGTTTGTAGGAGAAGGTATTTGATGCCTGGTAGGTAAAGTAGATATGTAGTGTGCCGGTGACACCGATCTAGATGGTGATCTTGACACAAGTTTTGCAGGTGAAGGCAATCTGGCTCTTACAAGAGATGGGGACCTGTGCCTCAATGGTGTAGATGATTTCCTTGGAGGGCTCTTCCCTAGATAATCAACCCTCCCATCAATGAATGATTGCAAACTTGACATCTATTTTGGAACAAGTCATCCTAATCTAGACTTAGTGACAGGAGACACTAAAGGCCTTTTGCTCCATTCCATCTGCACAAGAGAATATTCTTGGTGATTGTCAGTTGCCATCTGCATAGAGAGATTGCCTCCAATTGTATCCTCCAGCAAAGGCTTCTCTTTGTAGGGTTGGTAATCATAATCATCTCCTTCATCTTTTGTCATGGCTTGATCTAGATCAAGATCAACTGATCTTCCATATTCCTCCCTCATGCCCCTAGGTAAATCTTCCTATCTGTCCCAGGACCTTGTAGATGATTCTAAGGCCATTCCTAAGTTAATGCAACTATTTTTATAAAAAAATACAGCATTTTAATATGGAATAAAAAACATATTGCCATGTGGAAGTAGAAAACTCATCAAAGCATACTGCAAAATTTTGTTGTTAAGCTAACAAGAAATCATCTCTAAAACATTCATATTAAACTGAAATATTCTTGCATTTGTAATCATATTACTAATTAGAAATCTTTACTATTCTTATGTAATTGTAAATATTACTTTTTAAAAAATTACAAAAATTATTTGACGAGAATAGAAAATTGGAAAGCATGCCAACATATTTTAAAAATTGAAGTTGGTCTATAGTCCATACAGGCAATTCAAAGTACCATTAATACAGGAGAGGGAAAATGCTAACAAGTTGAACAAAAGGCATGCACACCAAAATCTTTACTTTGCCAGGAAAACAATCAATTTGGACCCTTGAGCAGTTAGTGAAACGATTGAGAAAACATAGAAACTTTAGAAATAGTATAGATTGTGAGGTAAATTCTTCCAGAAAAGTATATTGTTCATATTTTGAAGTCTTAAAAATATGTAGGAGAGATTTATATTTCTTTCATTAGATTACTTTCCTCATATTATTATGAAGAGCACCCACTAGGAAACATTCTGTTAACCCATTCAAGGGAACATTGCCTTAGATACAAAAGTTTTCCCTAATTGACTGCTTGATAAGGAAAACATTTTTTTAGTCTATTAAAGTAAATAAACAATAACAAAACCGATGATGAAAGATGCACTATCAAATGCATATACAAGTTGCAAAGAAGAAAGATGTAGATACACTGAGGAAAAAAATTATGCGAACACATTAGAAAATTATACAACCATAAAATGGGGTTGCATAAATGGTAAAGAGACAAAATAAGACAAGACCAGCATAAAATATTAAATAATAAAAAACACCATACCCAAAGGCACATATAAACCTACAAGTAAACAGAAAACAAAAATAGTGTTGGCAACTTTACAGCCCTAGACTAGAAACGATACCGTTCAGACCTATAACAACCCCCAGGAAGAGCAAGTGCACCTTTCAATTTACTAGTCTCCTGGTGCAGGTGGATAATTAAGTAAGATTTTAAATTCGGTATATTCTAGAAAACTACTTAAATATCTTGAAGCCACATAATGGGAGCACCAATAACTTTACTCACAGACAATTAGTTCATGATTTGACTAGAAAATTTGTGATACAAAACAATTTATGCAATTTTCCCAGAATGTTGTCCCAATCATTCAAGTCTGCAAATACAACGTACAAAAGTCAAAGGTTCAATTTAATCCAAAGCCAGGTCGTGAAGTTTCAAGAGGTCAAAAATCAGAAGATAAAATATGAATGTCATAAAAGGTGAATTAAAGGTGAAATGAGGATACACTAATTCCAGATATTATTTTTAAGATGAAGTAAAATGATCCAATAACTGTAATTCAGGCCTGGAAGGCCATGTTTTCATATAAGATTTGAATCAAAAGGGTTCTAAATTGATTCAACTGGAAATTCATCCAAAGTTCACCTTTTTGTATCTGGATTGTCCTGAGCAAATTTAGGTAAACAGGCAGAAAATTGGTGAGTTTTTCTTTTAGTGCTTACCAAGCTTCAACAATGAGTAAAAGTGGAATCTAAACAAATTTAGGTAACACAATAGACTAGGGAGTTTTTTCTTTTGGTATTTTCTAGGCTTCAACAATAACCAAAATGGAATCCCTATCCCTCAAAGTAGCTTAAAAAGCATTTGGAACACTAAAACAAACCCATTTTACCTCATTCTAAATGCAAAGAGCACAAAGTGGTAGGACCACTGGATGTCCCAAAGTGATAGGATCTCTACTACTATAAAATGGCCTATGCACTTCCAAAGAGAATGATAACAAAGCTTATGAGAAAAGAGGTAAGATTTTTGTGTTTTGATTTATCGGGATACATATATATGTAGACACAAATCCTTTGACTTGTATGACATGTATCAAATACCAGATTGCTGAAATAGGATCAACAATGCTAGCTAGCTCTAACTCCATACACAAATCCCACATCAAAATACTCTCAAATTGGTTGCTTTGTATGTTAAAGTGCTATAGCGAGTTCCAATAGGTGATATTAATTTTTGAGTTTGCAATGGGTGTAATTTGAAGTGCACAAGCTCATACAGTCCAGTGAAAGCCCATTTGTGTGGCAATCATGGATAAAACACCTAAGCCTGTCCACAAAATAATGTTATCATTATCTCAAGCCATCAGGACAAGTCATGGCATTTATAAATAAGTAGGAGCAAACAGCTAAACATAAAACAAGTCATAATTTGGCAAAGATGGGATCTCAAAGAATGAAGATCCCTCTTCCTCCATCTAATCTTGGAATTGTGGTAGAAATCCACATAGATTTTACCATACTTCTAAAAATACTCACTCACATAAGAGATAAAATGAGGCTGCAAGACTACTAACCAACACATTGCAAGATGTATCTATCCAAATAGATTGTCTTCCAATGTTGCTCATTCTGTAGACAAGAACTGTTGAGGGAAGAAAATGAAGCTCCATGTGGATACATGAGCTTAGGTTGTGACAAGAGCTACATTAAAAATGAGGTAAAACATGTAGAAGATCCATTGCAGATCATCAAGTATAAGTGGAAAGAGTTAGATGTACCCATCATTTCTAATGGATAGAAGGATGTCAAAAAATCAACTCTTGACAGATGTGACTGTAGTGCCCCTTAAAAGGGCAGGATTTTGGATTGTGGTGCACAAGTGATGGATGCATTATCCAATGCTAAAATCCTCTTAACAATTAGTTTGTTGGTTAAGGAACATTATTAGACCACCATTTTAACATCAATTGCCATCTGCTCCCTCAAACTACAAAAGATTGGCAACATATTATAGTGAATCAAAAAGGCCTATTGGCTATCAAATTTGTATCTCCATATTGCTAGAGGTTATACCAATCCTAAAATCATGGTGAACATACCATTCAGAGGATACAGTTAAGACTCGTCAAAAAAGACTGGATAAATAAAAATCAATTGATTAAAGTGGTTAAACTCTATTTGATGTCTGCTAAGACAAGCGAGCTGCTCTCTAAGGTATTCTTAACTGAACAAGTAAAAAGAAATGAAGGTTAGACACAAATTCTTAACTGGCCAACCCAATGTGCTATGGATCTCAAACGATTGCCAACAAATTCATTTCAGCACTAGCTAAAAACAGGCCTATAAAACCTCCAAAAATCAGATCTAGACACATTATTACATATGCACCAAAAGATTAAAACAGTCCTAATAACCACAAATACACATACAAATATCTAAGGGGGAGAGAAAACCATGACCCTTTAAATGTTTACTAATTATAGCTTGCATAAAATCAGGCTCAAATCATGTCAATTGGCTAGAAAAACATAGTAGAATCTAAACTCCAACTACAATACCATAGGTTGAGGATAGATTGATCTTTCACCACCTAGAATAGTGCCTATACCATTAAGCAATTACTGTCAAAACTAGTTAAAGAGAGAAAACTTGAATAAAGCTACAATAAATCCTAATGTGTACTTGTGTATAAGCCAATGACTTCGAATGAGCACCAATGCAACTCATTCCACAAATCAGTGATATTGAACACATTTTCTCAACAAGATAACTACAACCTCAAGCAAACAAAATGTCAGCCAATGATTCAATGTGGGTAGTGCAGATTGTAAACACGCATGAACTATGAATATGACGAAGACTCACTATTAAAATATGTTTTGATAAAAAACTAAGCCTTGTTTCATATGAATCTTTGGGTCAACTTCAAATTGTTTATGTTTTTTCATGTTCACCAAAATTTTGAACTTCAACGGAGGAAACCTAGACCTAATGACATAGGCTTAACCATAGTTACACCGCTCTAGGGAACAGGTGGATGACAGAACAGGGGTACAAGTTTTTGCGATGGGGAACAGAGAGGCCTTAATTTGGGGACAGCAAGGGCGCAGTGGCAAGGGACCGGGGGGGTTGCATATACTATACATATGGTACTTAAAATACTAGTTATAAAATGATGTATTGCAATATAAGATACAAAGATATAGACAAGTAAATGCTTGAACATTGTGTTGAATTTGAGCATCAAACATTGAACATAATGAGACTTCCCCCTATCCTTGACTGAGGTGGAAAAATCTGGTAGCATAGTTGGGGATGGGGAAACAGAGTCCCAGGCATGTCCCCATCTATGATACTTTGGGGGAAAAGTGGGAGGACATGTCCTCATGTTACTATGGGTTTAACCATGTAACCCACCTCAATGAATTGTTAAATAGCAAATAATTGAGGTTGAGCCAACCATATAACATCACTACATAGACATGTAGTACATTATGATTCATCCGCATATGAAAAGAATGCCACATGTACCTTGAGTTGGAGCAATCATGATAGGTGTGATTTAGTATCAATCATCTTGGAAACAATCAAACAACGAGAAATGTAGAGCATCAAGGTCCATGAATAGCACATGGCACATCAAAAGTTGTGCCCCAAAAAGATTTACTTATTGGAGCTTTTTGGTGCCCTACCCACCAATGAGTGCTAGCACCCTTTCTATGTGAGAGAATGGGCCTACCATCCTACCACATAACAACCATATGGAACTTGTCAATAGGTCTCTACAAGGAAGGTGCCACCCCAAGGAGACATGTACTAGTGGAAAAGTCTTAAGGCCCACTGCCATTGCTACATAGATGCTCCAAACCCAACAATAGATCACCAAGGAACATATGGGCAAATGAGACATCACAACAACATAAAAGATGCAAGCCACATGCATAATTGGAGTAATTATTGTGAAGAATGTAAAAAATGAGCATATGGTAAGGGCTCTAAAAGTTGGCAAAGAGGAGGAGACAATATGCAATATTCCAAATCATCACAAGAAGGTTTGCACTAGGAGTTTGGCTTGAGTGCACTACCAATGAGGTAGTCACATGTGATAGCATAGAAGATGGTTGAAGAGAGCAATGAAGAGAATATGGCGACTAGGAGCTCAAACTAAAGAGAGCAATGAATCAAAGCTCATCAAATGGTAATAAAGATTAACATGAGCTATTACAACAAGTGTATAGTGGCAAAGAATCTAACAATTAATGGGAAACATGGGACAAAAGAGACCTAAAACACATTATACACTCCAAATGTTGGGAAAACATTATAGAAGGTGATGTAAAGCTCAACAAATTTGATAAAGCTTTAAAAAGTGCATAGAAGATGTAAAGCTTGTACTTGTAGGGCTTAAAGCCAATTTCTATCAACCATTATTAATAGACTACAACATTTTGAACTTGACATTAGAGTAGTAGAAGTATCAATTATAATTTTGTCCTCATTGGTAGTTTTAATCTGTTCTCTCTTCTTCCTATCTATGAGAAAATTTGGCCCTCTAAATTGGACATGTCCTAGGATCCCATTATAGACTCAGTTTGCTATGATTAAACCATGAATTAATATCACCTTTTTGAATCTAGTGATCACTATTCTTATCCAAAAAAGGTGGTTCAGATATCTAGTTCTTTTTTAACATGTAAAAGAAGCACAATAACTCTCCTCATTGTAGAAGATGTAGTTTCCCTTTGAACAAACTTAAGGTTTTTTCGAAGTCACTCTCACTAGGACTAATTTTCATAAATATTAATGCCTTTGAATTGCCTCTTGTAGAGAATCATGTAGTGAATGTGTCAGCTTGGATTTCTTGTACCGAATATGGTTGATTTTCTCTCATGACCTGTGAGATCAACAATGCACAACTTGCTTCGGATGCTTTCCCCAATGACTAAGCTCTCTCACTTTACCATCAGATAAATTTTGTAGTGAGATTGACTCCTATGTTCTTTAGCATTGGTAGAATAAATTCTCTAGCATTTCTTCCAATTTACAACACTTAACATACTTCATTCATTCTATGGACAAGTGCTTGAACAAGTCTAGGAACGTGATGAGCACCTTTAGCTACCTATTTTATTTGTAGATTTTTATCAATATTTCCCTAGTAAGGTGGGGATGATAATACATATTTTTTTGTAATCTTATTATTACCATAACATCTTACACAAACACTACCTTTGTATTCATCAAAACAAGTGGAGTGTGGAGTGTTTGAATCAACATGAGCATATATATATATATATATATATATATATATATATATATATATATATATATATATATATGTATGTATATATATGTATATATATATATATATGTATATATATGTATATGTATGTATATATATATGTATACATATACATATACATACATATACATATATATACATATATATATACATATATATATATATATATATATATATATATATCTATGTATATGTATATATATATATATATATCTATGTATATGTATATATATATATATATCTATGTATATGTATATATATATATATATATATGTATATGTATATATATATATATATATATATATGTATATGTATATATATATATATATATATATGTATATGTATATATATATACGTATAGATGTATATGTATATATATATATATATATGTATATATATGTATATGTATATGTATATATATATATCTGTATATATATATGTATATATATATGTATGTATGTACACACACACACACACACACATATATATATCTAACAAAAATTTATGATCTTGTATGAACACATCAAAACCCTTATCCTAGGAGGCCCATTGGTAAACACCATCTCTACAAAATGAAGGTCCACAAATAATCTTTTGCAAGGTCTTTGATAACATAGAAGAAATCTCCATAATGACCACACTAGTAGACATAGAGTCCCTGCAATACAATAGTTTCCTCTCTTTCAAAGTACATGCCTTCCAGTAAAGAATTCATCATTTCTAGGTTCCACCCAAAATAAATGATCCTTTGCTTCTTGTCCTCTTACATTAATGCTCAAAATGGAATCTTCTCAATTTAGCTCCATTTTTCCATTGTATATGAAAAGGTTGAGCCTAGTTTCTGTACAAGACAGAGTCATCCAAGTCATAGTCGTATCCCTCATCATTGTATAATGTAGAGATTTATTCTGAAGTGTCATTTGGGTATAATAGAACTCTATTTATCTTCATTCCTAACCTGTGAAAACATGGTTGACATGTCTCCAATATTATAATAGTTGTAATTCATCAAAAAATTTAAGTCTGTAGATGAATTATTCAACATGTTTTCCATTAAGATGTGGAGGATATGAATAATATTGAATTGTTTCATATTTTTCATGAGATGGAGAAATGGATCCTTTGGAATTTGGTTTTTAGTTCATGTTGTAAGGAATTAGGGACAACAAGTTATGAAGGGATTTTTGGTCTAATAGTTTGTTATAGGCTTATGGAAGGGCTAGTCATAGTCTAATGGGTGATAATTTTAGGAGTATATCAGATTTTTCCTTATCTCCCACCCTTTTCTAACTCAGCCTCTCAAAAATGGTAGGCACATACTAGATTTGGTTATTTTACTTCTACACATGAAATGTTACTATAATTCAAACCTTTGTTGTATTCAATATCTGTAAATTTGAATATTTATATTTATATTCTTTCTCATTTGTGGTCTTTAATCATTGTTTATATCTGTCAAAATATTTTTGCAGAACCCTATGTCTTATGTTTGCGTGGCCCATACCTCAAGATGATTTCTTGTGAGGTTGCTTGTATCCAAGTGAGTTAGTTGTTGTCTATTTAGTAGCTATTAAGAAAAGGGCTATGATCAAACTATGATCATCAACTCTACTAGACATTTTTTATGTACAAGACATCCATCTTCAAGGTATGGTGCAAGATGTGAAATAGAACAAGAGTACACTATCATTACCTACTCCTAGAGAATATTAGCTTGAAAAAATGCTCTCTACTATTACCATGAACATGCTTTGTTTGTGATGATGGCAGCTATCATGTATGAAATAGAGGAAATATAATCGGATGCACTTCATCTCTAATTGGAATGGCTTGTGAAGTAAGATGTGAAGTATCTTCAAATGATTCTTCAGGCTACCAATGATTATAGTCCATGCTAGTAAAAATAGATGATGAAGATAATGTAGGATTTGGAGCTAAAAAAAAGGTAGGAGTAGTAAACATAGGCTAATATTATGGATTTAATGAAGAATTATTCTCATTAAACAAAGACATAGGAATAAATTCTTTAGTAAGTACTTCCTAAGATGCTGATTGAAGGGTTGAAACTTTTGTCTCATTAAAGACCACAACTCTACTTTGTACAATCTTCTTTGCAATAGGATCCCATTATCAAAATCCAAATTGATCTTCACCATAGCCCATGAAGACACACATCTCTAATTTTGAATCAAGCTTGATCCTTTTATCTTTAGGAACATAAACAAATACTTGACACCCAAACACTCAAAGATGTGAGTAGGAAATCCTTCTACCATACCATTCCTCTTTTGTAATTCTAAAGTCCAAATGAGATGGAAGACTTTGATTAATTAGATACACTGTTGCATTACAAACCTCTGCCCATAATTCTTTGCTTAAACTAGCATTAGATTGCATGCAACAAACTTTCTCAAGTATAGTTTGATCTAGTCTTTCTGCTACCCCATTTTCTTAAGGGGTGAATGACACAAATTTCACCCATCGAATACCTTGATTTTCACAAAAGTTATCAAACTCCAATGAACATAATTGACCTCCATTATCTAATTTTAAACATTTTATTTTGTGCCCACTCTAATTTTCAACAAGAGCTTTAAAAAATTTAAATTTTGAGAAAACTTCAAACTTTCTAGACATCATATAGACCCAAACCTTTCTAGTACAATCATCAAGAAAGGAAACAAAGACATTTGCACCTCCATGAGAGGTTACCTCTGTCGGACTGAAGACATCTTAGTGCACTAACTCCAATGGTGTTGTCTTTTTGCCATGGTCATTCTTCAAAGAGATGACACATTTTTGTTTCCCATGAAGACAATGCTCATATAATTCTAAATCTATTGATTGGAGACCTGAAAGTTGATCTCAATTAAGCATAACCTCTAGTCCCTTTTGCTCATATGGCCTAATATTTGATGCCAAAGTGTAGCATTTCTATCTGCAAT
Organism: Cupressus sempervirens; assembly: GCA_028749045.1. Classification (NCBI taxonomy): domain Eukaryota; kingdom Viridiplantae; phylum Streptophyta; class Pinopsida; order Cupressales; family Cupressaceae; genus Cupressus; species Cupressus sempervirens. Next base: position 666,632,068 of record CM053787.1, read on the forward strand.
AGTCATCATAGCTCCCACCTCATCATTAATTTCTACAACATATAGGCTGCCAATTTTATCCCCTTTAGCGATAACCATGGAACCCTTGGTAATTTTCCATGTGTCTATGAGAACTGTAAGAAAACCTTGGGCATATAACTAACTAACGAAAATCAAATTTTTTTTGAATTGAAGAACATGCCTAACATCCTTAAGAAATAGGTGAGCACCTCCTTCTATTGATAACAAGATATCACCCTTTCCTACAATTTCACATGCTTTTTTATCACCCAAATAAACATTCCCAAATTTACCTTCCTTATAGTTTGTGAAGGATTCACTGCAAGAAGATGCATGAAATGAAGCCCCAGAGTCAATTACCCATGAATTTGAAGTTGTGTCACTTGTCACAAGAACCAAAACACCATCACCCTGATCATGAATGATGTTTTCTCCATTGTCCAAAACCTTTTTTTGACCCCTTTTATATTTTCTATAGTCCATTTTAATGTGACTAGTCTTTCCACAAAACCAACAACCACTTTGTCTACCCTAGGACTATAATCTTCTAGCTAATTATGACCTTCGGTTGTTGTTATTTTTGACTCTATGTTGAGTTCTTCCTCTATTTTTTGTACTAACCATTGTTAGCATATCGCCAGATGAAGATTCTTTATTGGTTCTCCTCATTTCTTCACTAAACAAAGTAGAAACCAACTCATCATAGACCAACTTGTTTTTTCCAGTAATGGAAGTGCTGACTGAAGTTACCACACCATCGCAGTTGTCCGATAAGAAACATAATAGGATGACCATGTTATTTTCATCATCTTGAGGCATACCAATGGAGTGTACCTGACATGAAAGAGTATTCAACTCATTTATGTGATTCGATATCGTTGTTGGATTCTTCATCTTCAACTTGTAAAGCATCTTTATTATTAAAAATTTGTTTGCAGTAGACATCATTTCGTACATACTTTGAAGTTTGTCGCATACCTCCTTTGTTGATGTTTCATTGTTCACATTGAACAACACATTCTAAGACAATGAGAGAAAAATCTCTACCATTGCTTTTTCATTTGTTTTATTCCAAGTCTCATCTATCATGAAGGTTGGCTTCTTCACTTTACCTTCAATTGCTATTGCAAGATCATGCTTGACAAGTAATGATCACACCTGTACCTTCCATAAACTAAGAATTTCTACACTCTTGATTCCTCCATGACTTCAATATTTGATCAACAAAATCGATTGCAGGCTCTGATACCAATTGTAAGTTAATTAAGAATGCAAATGAAATATATAGAACATCAAGACACATAAACACAAATGTTTATCGTGGTTCACCACAAATTGTGGCTATGTCGACACTAACAACAGAGGAATTATATTGATGAAATAGAACGAGCTTACAAATAGATGCCATCAGCATTTATAGATCACAAATGATCAGCTGAAAAGACACAATAAAAGTAGAGGGAAAACATCCATGACTGTTGGCCTTCAAATACTCAACAGAAAGAAGATATGATAAAGCCATCCAACCATTTGATGAAATGTTTTATGAAATCATAGAGAAGTCATGTTATGCAAACGTCTCAATATGTGCTCACGTGGATCTCAATTGGGAAGGTATTGCACAGTATAGAAGCACGAGGTTATAGGTGAATTGCTCGATAAAATATGATGGACTTCTTATCACTGCATTCATACAAAATATTGAGTCAAAGATTATGAACTGGAATCATCAGATGAAGCCTCTCAAATCTAGGATGTCTCATGTTGTGCTATAACTGTCTCAATCCAATGGATTGGTTTGATTGTCGAAAGCCTCTATAAAATGTGGTTTCGTAGATAGACTACTGCCACAACGTGACATACACTAAATGGGTTTGCCAATGAAGTCTGATACATTCGAATAAGTGCAATCCGCTGGAGTGAAGCCAAACTTGCCAGCTATTAAACTAATTCAATTCAATGTTTGATAGAATGCTCTGCAATTCAGTTCAGAATGTCCACCTCATTCACAAGCATCAATCTTGACGAGCATGGGTTGCCCGTGAGTTACAAGGAATGACACGCATATGGCAATCGAGAATGTGAAAGCTGAAATCCACAACTCGTGTATTCGCAACCTGGACTGAAATGCTTCCAAAGAGTAAGTGTAAACCAATAGTGTAGGGATGATCATGATATGCTTGACAGAATGCTTGGCCTAGTCTAGACACCAGTCGGATCATGAGATGATGCGAACACAAAATGAATCACAGACCGCACTTATTGAAGAAGCTTCGCCACTTTCAGTATTCGTGATCCAGGAAGACTTATGAGCATCAAGTGAAGAAACATATTCAAATGGACAAAAATCCAAAGCAAATAGATGTTCGGCCACCTTTATAATTAATTTCTTCATGCTTAGAGGTTAAATTGAATGTTCTAAATATATGTTTGGTGTCATTTGAAGTATAAAGAAGCTGTATTCTTGACAAGATAGCTCTGGTCAATATAAAAGTCAGAGGATAAGCTTGATGGTGAACGCTAAGTGTTCGATAAAATGATTCAATGCGATTCATTCCTTCATCTTCAATGGAGGATGGTTGACAAAAGACCACAATGACTGTGTGCGCGAGTATTATTATTTCTAAGTATATGGAATGTTTTATATTCTCATCTTTACCTTAGTGTTTGAAAATTATTTTAGGCAAAACATATTTTTTATATTAAAGGGAAAATATGGTGAAGAGTAAAGGCTTTTATTGGAAGTTATTCTTCTTTAAATGCGATCTTACCTTATTATATCTACCATTATAAAAATATAATGTCTTGAGGGAAGTACTTTATTGGAATTATTATGACCTAAAAAACATTATAAAGTGATGAATGACTACACTTAAGGTTATTTTTTGCTTTGATTTATGAATAATCTAATTAAATTATCAGATGATTAGAAATGGAACATTAAAGCATTTTCTAAACAAAATAAAGGGAGATAAAAAAAAGTACTATCAAAGATTTGTTCCAAACTAATCAACATGACATTTCAGAAATTGAGAATAATGACACCAAACTTCTGGATTAATTTTTTTATTAGTTCTTTATGTTGTATTTTAGATTTTAGCTAGGAAACCTCGTGGCAATCTAAAGGTTGTATGCATCTTTTCTTTCTTGATAAAGTATACCAAGATCATTTGCAATAGAATATAGCAATCATAATAAGATATTTTAAAGATTATCAGAAACTAGATGGATGATTATCATAGTATGATTAGGTAATGCAACTAAACACAACTCAATTGTACTTCCTTTTTTGAATTAATAAAAGACATTTGTTTTGTCCCAATTTGAAATTTCGGTGTTCAATATCTAACATACTATATTGTCCTTTTGGATCCAGAACTATTGTCTAATAGATTAAAGTTCATGAATTCTCTAGATTATCAAATATTTCATGTAATGTCATATTTTTCTAAATGGTCTCCTTTAGTTGGGGTTAAATTCATTTAGAATAAGTGTTTCATGTTTTAAGCTCTCTATTCAATAGTTCATGGTCTATGCAACCATCTACAAAAGAGTCTAATGATAAGTTCATAAAAGGTTAACTTCACTTTCCTAATTGAACTGAGGAATTCTCTTTCTTATTTCATTTGAGACGATATATAATTGTAGTTTGTGTGGTTCCTTTTCTAATTCATGTGTATGCCATTCATCCACATGCATCCATATTTCCATTCATCCATAATGCATTCCTAAACTATTTAGCTTCAATTGACGATTTCTCCTTGAGAAATACTTGCCATCTCAAGAGCATCATCTGAAAAGCTTGCATTCAACAATTGTGAAAAGTTGTTGTGAAGGTGTACCCACTTAGGTTTTGTAGGTACTAAAAACTAGGGGTATTTGAATCTCAAAGGATCAAAACCATCCATTGGCCAAATTTGGTTGGATTTCCTAGCATTGAGTGGACAAGAATCCTAGGAATTTGACCAATAATTTGAGGAATCAATGCATAGGTCAGCCTCTAAACATAAGAAGAGGAACACCATTACGAAACTCTCTGGTGGTAATAGTCTTGATAATACTAATGAGGAGGAGTTTGGGGCTTCGGATACAAGGTACTTCTAGGAGATATATAAACCCCCTTGTTTGAAGGGGGGCCCTAATAATAAAGAAGCACTTCTTAGTGTTATCAACTACATGATTGATGACCTAATAACCTAAGAATTTAATAGAAAAGCTAGTGAAGCCAATGTCATGGAAGATATATTTTCTATGGGAGCGTATAAAGCCTTGGGCCTAATGGATTTCTCCTAGAATTTGTCCAAGAATTTTGGACCATTATCAAGTATGATATAATACAAATTGCCCATGATTTTATTAGGACATGCAAAATTCTTAAAGAACTCAATCAGACTTATATTGCTCTCATTCTCAAGACTAGGGAACCAACTAGATTGGGGGAATCCATGCCAATTATCCTATGCAATAATATCTACAATATCTTATCCAAGGGAATTGTGAACTGCATGAAGCCCCTTCTTGATAAAGTTATCACCCCTACTCATAATGGTTTTTTGTCTAGGCATCAGATCCTAGATGCAGTTATAAGCTCTGATGAGGTTTTATATTTCATAGAGAAGAGTGAGAATCTAGATATGGTGATGATGTTGATATTTCAAAATTTTATGATAAAGTTAACAAGGACTTTCTATTGAAAATCTTGGCTAAATTTGGTTTTGGGGAGGTCATTACTTTAATAAGGAAAATCATCAATTCAGTTCAATTCGCTATGTTATCTAATGGCTCCCCACGTGAGTTATTTAGTTATATGTCAGGGTTATGCCAAGGGGACTCCCTATTACCATATTTATTTATTATGGTGGCTAATATTTGAAGTCAGAATCTCCTTTCTATGGCTACACACAGATTAAATATCATGGGAGTTAATATAGCTTCATCTCTTCCATTGGACATGTTGCAAAAATTTTCTTATGATAAGAGAAGCTAAATCCTAGAAGAAATTATTGAATTAGTATGTGAGTGTTTTTGGATAGCACATTAATTATCAAAAGAGAAATCTTTATTTCTTCAACACTTTGATTGATCTCTAACATTTCCTAACTAGATAACTTAATCGTTAGGTTTCTTCCCTCCCTAATACTTATCTTGGCTTCCCCTTTGTAGTAAAGGAAGTCGCTGCTTAATTCTAGAATTTAGTTGTTGAAAGAATGAACAAGAAGTTGGTAGGTTGGAAAGGAAAGGCACTTAGTAATGTTGGGAAATTGTAACTTATTGTTGTTTATACCTAGGGATTTTGATTCATTTTATGTCCTTGTTTAATATTTCTATATGATCCAAGGATAGCTTGGAGAAAATCTAGAGATTTTTTTATGGTTAGGTTCGATGGAAAATATGAGAGTGAGTCTTGTTAGCTGGGAGAGTGTTTATAAGTTAAAATCCCATGATGGACTGAACCTAAGGAGAATAGGGGATATTAATAAGGCTCTTGTGAATAAGATTGGATGGAGACTATCTAAGAACTTAGAAGCTACATGTCCTTGAAGATGCTTTTAATTTTTCAATTTTCTTTACTAACTCCATGAGCTCTTCAGTCTCATCTTCTCCTTCATTGTTTAGAATAGCATATCTATTGTATCACTTCTTTCTATAGTTTCTTTCTTATTGAGAGTGCACCTTAAACAACAACTCTTTTCTCTTACTTCTTGATAAAGCTTCTCTTTCAACTCAACTCCAAAAAATCCTCCCAAAAATGAAGTCTAAGTGCATTTATGCACTTTTCAATGATAGTACATAGTTACCCATAGTAAAATTCCTACTCAATTTCAAATATGAAACCCATGTATTAGTTGTTAACAAAAAATCCATGATCAGTAATCCTAGGGTGTAAACTAGAAGCCCTATTAGTTTATTTGTGAGCTTATTGTAGCCTTTTTCCTTTCCTAATTCTATCACTTTGAGCTTTTATTTTTTCACATCAACTTTGTATGTCTTCTTATCTAGTCACATCTATAGTAACTCAATTTGTAGATGATTCATGATCAACTATCATCCATGTATATCTATCAGTGGTTGCACAAACTATGTGTGTATGCATATTGACTCATTCTTCTACCATTGGTAGTGTTAACTTATAAATTCTCCTCATCTACTTTGATCAGTTGCCAACCAATGAAAACATCATTTAAAAAGTTCATGCAAATGAAACTAATAATTCCAACAATCTCATGCTTTGGCATTAATGGAATAAACCTTTCTATACCATCATCTTGTGAGACATTATTATCTCTTTTTGTCAAAATTTCATTTTATCACTATTTACCCATCTCTATTGGTAGTGATCATTACTCCCATTTATGGAGTTAGTCAAAATCTCATAAATCACATATTTTGTGCCTACCCCTAAAGTTGTGTTTCCTTGACCATGTTGCACTACCTTTTCTAGAACCTTATTTTTCTTTTCTACACTTTGCCTCTTTGTTATCACACTATTTTCCTTGTTCTAACTTGACTTACTTTTTTGTTCTCCTCCTCAATGTTCTCCTCATTTAATCATTAATCTCCTCTTTACTAGTATGCTTTCTTTGTATTGTATTCTCTCTCTTCCATTTTTTCTTATCATATTTTCTTTTCATCTTTGCATTCCATATCCATCCCATCTCCATCTCCACTTGTTTAATTTTATCTCGCATATTTTTATTTCATGTCCCCTTTTTTCATTTCATTTTTCATCTCACATTTATTTCATTTCATCTTTCATCTCCCTCACTTTTTCATCAATAACAAAGGGTACTATAGGTTGTCAGATATGTCCTTGTATTCACTTTATGTCAAAAGAAAACTTGGAGTTTTCTTTTGAGTGCCTTGACATTTTTTATTGCAATTGTATCACTTCTTATATTTATAAAGAGCTCTTCAATTCCATCCTATGTACTAATCAATACTCTAGAAATTAGTATTTCTTCATCATTGATATGCACTTGTATGATGCTTGTCTCATGTGATAGTATGCATTTCACTTCCATCAATCAAATGTTTCTACATAGTGTTTCCTATGTCTTAGATAGATAGTAATTTTTAGAATCAATAATTATAATATATGTGCTCTTTAAAGTACGAATCTCACACTGAGCATTACATAAAGTTTGTTCTAAGTCTAGTTTTAGTGAACTTGGATTACACACCTTTTGTAGAACTAGTGTTGTGGTCTTAAGTGTCTTTATCATGTTATCTATTATTTCCTATAGAGTGTCCTTTTGAATTTCCACTAGGTTAACCAACTTCTTTATTCTTTTTTCTTCCAATTTATTCTCAACTAGATCTTTAATACTTCCTAGTTCCTCCATAATATTGTCCACTATGGTAGTAAGTTGACTAGTTATATATATATATGTTGCATCAAAGGCTAGTTTTCTAATGATGTCTCTAGTAACTACTATTTTTCTCATCATTTGAAATTCTTTTCTCTCACTATATTCCAGTTCTTGTGCCTCTTTAGAAGTTATTTATACTCATTGATCTCATTTAGATCCGCATCTTTTATCATTGGTTTCTTGTCAAAAATCATAGCATCTATTGTTTTCTTTTCCTCATTTATATATACATATTTTTCATGAAATTGTCTATCTTCAAAGCTTGAAGATAATAAAAATGATAATCAAAATGTTTATGTATACCTTTGTGTTCATCTTCTCTTCCTTGCATATTCTCCTCTTGTAGACCTAAACATGATTCTTGCACTTCTTTTTCTCTTATGTCCAAGTGTCTTACTTTGTAACACTTTTGATCTTAAGGATGTTGTCCCTAATGCTAGTATCTCTTCCTCTTCATGATGCACTTATTCCTCTTCAAAAAGAAACCTATATTTCTTTGGTGACTTCCACTACACTTGCTCCATTTATACAAACCTTTCCTCTATGGGTTCCTTATTCTGTATCTATATAAACTTGAGCGTTTTCTCCTTTTCTTCTTTATCTTTCTTTTGTGAAGATTCAACACTAATAATTGCAACTGTGATGGTCTCATTAATTTATTTTTGAGTCATGTTTCAATAATAACTTGACTCTATCTCTAGCAACCTGTGCATTATCATGTGTGACCGGTGGGGTCTCTCTCTATTGTTAAATATTCACAATTTGAGGTATAGGAATATTCTCTTCTAATTGAGGTCTTGCAAGAACTTCTTGAGTTGTATCTATTTTCATCGACATGATAGCCATTTGTGGCTTAATCTCCCTTTGAGGACTAGGAATTCTTCTCTTTCTCCTTCATTTCTTGTGCATGTTTCTAGTCTTGACCTTTGATCTCCAACCCTTTCCTTTGATTTATCTTCTTCATTACTCTTGAACCTGATGGTTCCTTGATGCTTCCTAGTTGTTGAATTTTCTCAACATCTGTATCTATCTCATTAGAAATTTATTGCTAGTGTTGAACTATACATTCTTTTGCTTTGTTGATATGGTCAGGTATGATGTCAACCATATCCTTGGTAGTACTAAATTTTCCTCAATACACTTCAATGCACATCCTTTTGTGTGGTTCTTCCCTATTTGGTCTCATTTTGGATAATTATTCATATGTCATTTTTCTAAATTTTAGTAGACCAATGCTCCACTTTTCATTAAGTAACTTTATCATCACCTTGGGTAGCTATACCCTAACTTTTTATAGTTTCTCTCACACTTGTGAGAATTTTCCATATAGCTTTATTTTTATTATCCTTAGAGAACTTTGAAAATCAATTCTTCAATGTTGAAAATTATGTTTCTTAACAATTATTTCTACAATTTAATCAATTGAAAGTCATTTATATTTCTTCTTACCCATCTTTGTAATTTTAGCTACCTCTACAAATTTTTTATCAATATTTGTCTCTGATGAGGCATTCTATGGTTGTGCTAGTAGCAATGCTCTCTTATCTACCTAAACTCAGTCCTCATTTGGGGAACTCCTTTCTAGTTATGATTCTATTTCCCCAATACCCATAACTTTTTTTTGTGCATCCTTAGATGACTTTGTGACTTGGCTCCTTGTTACCCACTATGATGTACACTCCTCTATTTTCATCCTTTCCCTTAGAAGTTTGTTTCTTATCTCTAAACATGTGTTGAACTTTGGAAAATTTGACCTTTCTTCCATTTGTAATAGCTATTCTATGTAGATTTTAGCTTCATCTTAACTTACATTAAAAGAAAAAAGGTGTTAACTAGTGGGTCCTTGGTTGCACTATACAAACCAAGCACTTGTCTATGCTTGCTAGAAAATATGTTATCTTTGTACTTCTCAATTCAGCTTGTGGGGATCTTTTCTCTCTTATGCATTTCCTTCTAAAAACTCTTGAAAAACCACCGTATAGCATAGCATTTCCTTTCCCTTCCAACTTCTTGTAAAGCTCACTTATCTGATTTGTGATAGGTTAATCTTCTTTCCA